>JARSSU010005588.1:0-32035 GCA_029619165.1 Eurosta solidaginis
TCTTTCAGATTTTTTAAATAGAACACAGACGTTTAGCGACTATTTTCTGGCAACAAAAGTCATTGTCAGTTTTCAAAAACACATTCTGGTGTAGGCTGTCTTTGAAAGTATATTATACATATACATCTGATATATGTATATATATATGTTATAGAGCGTTTTACTCTGAAATGTTGTAGTATATCCTTTAGTGAGCACCGTGTTCAATTAGAAGTGACCAATGCTGGGCTATGATCAGCGACATTTCAACCTAAACTATAGCACTATAGTTTTGATGAAGTTGCACACTACGTACGTAAACGAGAATATAGTCAGTATGCTCACTTAATTTCACATCGCATCAATCAATTATCCTCTGAAAACGCGTTGAATAACGACGTATCTATGTCCAAGTCCAGTAATGCATCACATGTCTACAGTGCATCTACTGGTGACTCTGAACAGACAACACATGGCTTATATCGACTGATGGTGTCGATCATTGCCATCATTATCAACAGCCCCGACCATCGATATTATTGCCGCTAGTGTTATGAATGATCGCGGATACAACGCGTAGCTGCATGTGTTGCCATGTCAGCTAATGATGTATATTCCAGCACTTTAAGCTTGGTGTTTTTTTGTTTCAAGAACAATTTTGTTTCGACACATTTCTCCATTGACGATGTTTCTGTTCATTTATATATCAACAATTACCGCAGCTGTATCGACAACCACCCGTGCCTGTATTTTGCACATTGAAGGATGTTTGAATTATGTGATCTCACCACTCTCACAGTTAACGCCACGGTGGAGTATCATTGTTGCAGAACATCATTTTTGATCATTTAGAGCTAAATTATATGGTTACGCTTGGCATATTGGCATTATTAGTTTGGCAGCAGGACAAAAATGTAACCAACAACAACAACAACCAAAAAAAAACGCGAACGACAAAATAATAAACGTATATTATGCCACGAACGAACAACGTTAAATTTTGTTGTTATTATCTTCTTCTGTTGACAAATTATAGTAAATTATATTTAAACGGAGGCACACACCGCGTCATTGTTGCGCGCTAGCAAACGTTATCATCGCCGTCGTCGCACACCACCAATAAAGCTTATATGACGTGGCAGATCATAAGAAAATACATAAGTACCTGTTTTGGCGGTAAAAGTAGGCGCTTCCATTTATGACGATTGTATTTTTTGTTGTCTTTGACGATTCTATCGCAACCCTTCTTGAAACATCCAATTCAATATTAACCCATAATTTGCAAATTTTTGGGCTAAGCGGGGCGTTTAAAGTGATCCGCCCGCAATACTACAATAAGCGTTGAAACAAACAGTGTCACGTAGCAGTGGGAAGTAAAATTGGTGCAGAAACGGATTGAAGCTAATTGGGCAGTTTGATAATTTCTCAAAAAGATGAAAACAAATCATAAAAAATTAAAAATAAAAATAAATGTAAGGCGCGATAACCTCCGAAGAGATCTAAGGCCGAGCTTCTCTTCCAATTTGCGTCGTGCTCCTCTTGATTTTCCCTACAAATTGGCCGGACGGGACCTACATGTTTTATGCCGACTCCGAACGGCACTGCAAGGCAGATGAGTTTTCACTGAGAGCTTTTCATGGGCAGAAATACACCCGGAGCGCTTGCCAAACACTGCCGAGGGGCGACCCCGCTTAGAAAAATTTTCTTCTAATTGAAAAACCTTATTTCTAAAATTTTGATGTTGCTTTGCCCGGGGTGTGAACCCAGGGCATACGGTGTGTAGGCGGAGCACGCTACCATACACCACGGTGGTCGCCATAATCATAAATCATACTCAGGTTCTTAATAAAACAAATGTAAGTACATATCGTTTGTTTGGGAACCAGCATCAACACTAGCAACAACATCAGCTCTGAAATCCAGCGAAGAATCACTCTTGCCAATAAATGCTACTTTGGACTAGGTAGGTCATTTGAAAAGTAAAGTCCTCTCTCGACAAACGAAAATCATACTCTACAAGTCACTTATCGTTCCCGTCCTGCTATATGGTGCTGAAGCATAGACCATGGCAACATCAGATGAAATGGCTCTGGGAGTGTTCAAGAGAAAAGTTCTTCGAAATATTTATGGACCTCCACGCGTTGGCGATGGCGATTACCGAAAAATATTTAAAGATGAGCTGTGCGAGCTATACGCAGACATCATCAACATAGTCCAGCGAATTAAAACGCAGCGGCTGCGCTGGCTAGGCCATGTTATGCGAATGAAAGACGGACGCTCCGGCCAAGACAGGCGGCCCCACTCCGCTGGAAGGACCAGATGGAAAACGACTTAAACTCCCTTGGTGTGACCAATTGTCGCCGGTTGGCAGATAGAAGGAGCAACTGGAGAGCCTTGTTGAACGGCCATAACCGTTTAAACTGTTAAGCGTCAATTAAGTAAGTACATATTAGAAGCAGGATTTGAAAAAGGTGTTTAGTAAGAGAACAGCTATTAAAGCTAGTACGTTCTCGTTATTGCTGTATTGGCTCTCTGTGGCCGGCAAGTGCATCACTCTGGCTCTATTTGACTACCAACAACACAATAATTCATTTCGGTAGAATTACAGGGAAAATCGGCACAGGATGCATTCATATGCGAATCGTATCAACACACTCAAATAAATAATTCCTAAAAACAGAAAAATAGCCACTAAATAAAGAAAATTATGATATTTCGCCATAAAAGATGTTCTTAAAAATTTTGAATACATATTTGCCACAGTCAAATATTTCAACTGCTCTTGGCTTGGGTGTTTGAAACCCCCCTTGCCTCAGAATCATTTGATTTTTTAGGTCGATTACAATTCAAATATTTGATGTTTTTATATCTATGTTAATAAATTGCTTTATAATTCTACTATGTATTTACTTTGTTGGTGATATTATATTTTTAATATGTAAGCATATGTATGTGCGAAGTGAACAATTATATATTTTAATCATATTCTGTTTCATAATAATTCTGCAATTTATTAAATATACAAATGTACATGTTAACTTTTACTATAATTTCATAAAGAAGTTTCCTTGTAAATTTGCCCTAACGACCAAAGAGGATAAATACAATGAGAGCCGTCACTCGTTATTTTTTTGGCATTTACTCGATGTATACTGAGAGGTAGTCGCATACTTTTTTTTGGGCGAGATGTTTATAAATTTCTTCTTTACATTTTTGTGGGGTATTTGTGTTTATCTTTCGACTGTATTTAATTAATTTATTTAATTCTCTTTCCAAAAATCACAGTTGCACAAGGGGGCTACACGGCATGGTAAATGCGAGACAATTAAAAATGTCCCTATCAGAAAACAATTCGGCATCAATTTTTTCAATTTCCAGAGAGATACTCGCCACAAAATAACTGAGTGACGGCTCTTATTGTATTTATCCTCTTGTGTAACGACCCATATGCATACTATACCAGAGAATAGCAAAAATTGAACACAACAACGTTCGATTACATTCGGCAACATGATCGTGTTCAATGATCCAACTTGCTAAACGACATAATCGACATTGAATTAAAATCAACCAACTTATTGCATGCGTGAATATAATCAATTCAGGCGTTTGCTCGTTTGCCTCAACCGCGATTACATTCATCGGAATGAAAAGGCAAATATTTTTATACTCAGTTGAGCAGAGCTCACAGAGTATATTAAGTTTGATTGGATAACGGTTGGTTGTACATATATAAAGGAATTGAGATAGATATAGACTTCCATATATCAAAATAATCAGGATCGAAAAAAATTTGATTGAGCCATGTCCGTCCGTCCGTCCGTCCGTTAACACGATAACTTGAGTAAATTTTGAGGTATCTTGATGAAATTTGGTATGTAGATTCCTGAGCACTCATCTCAGATCGCTATTTAAAATGAACGATATCGGACTATAACCACGCCCCACTTTTTCGATATCGAAAATTTCGAAAAAACCGAAAAAGTGCGATAATTCATTACAAAAGACAGATAAAGCGACGAAACTTGGTAGATGAGTTGAACTTATGACGCAGATAGAAAATTAGTAAAATTTTGGGACAATGGGCGTGGCACCGCCACTTTTAAAAGAAGGTAATTTAGAATTTTGCAAGCTGTAATTTGGCAGTCGTTGAAGATATCATGATGAATTTGGCAGGCACGTTACTCCTATTACTATATGTACGCTTAATAAAAATTAGCAAAATCGGAGAAGGACCACGCCCACTTTTAAAAAAAATATAAGTAAAATTTTAACAAAAAATTTAATATCTTTACAGTATATATAGTAAATTATGTCAACATTCAACTCCAGTAATGATTTGGTGCAACAAAATACAAAAATAAAAGAAAATTTCAAAATGGGCGTGGCTCCGCCCTTTTTCATTTACTTTGTCTAGGATACTTTTTAACGCCATAAGTCGAGACAAAAATTAACCAATCCTTTTGAAATTTGGTAGGGGCATAGATTTTATGACGTTAACTGTTTTCTGTGAAAATGGGCGAAATCGTTGAGTCCACGCCCAGTTTTTTATACACAGTCGTCCGTCTGTCCTTCCGCATGGCCGTTAACACGATAACTTGAGCAAAATCGACATATCTTTAATGAACTTAGTTCACGTGCTTACTTGAACTCACTTTATCTTGGTATGAAAAATGAACGAAATCCGACTATGACCACGCCCACTTTTTCGATATCGAAAATTACGAAAAATGAAAAAAATGCCATAATTCTATACCAAATACGAAAAAGGGATGAAACATGTAGGTAATTGGATTGGTTTTATTGACGCGAAATATAACTTTAGAAAAAACTTTATAAAATGGTTGTGACACCTACCATATTAAGTAGAAGAAAATGAAAAAGTTCTGCAGGGCGAAATAAAAACCCTTAAAATCTTGGCAGGTATTACATATATAAATAAATTAGCGGTATCCAACAGATGATGTTCTGGGTCACCCTGGTCCACATTTTGGTCGATATCTGGAAAACGCCTTCACATTACAACTACCACCACTCCCTTTTAAAACTCTCATTAATACCTTTAATTTGATACCCATATCGTACAAACACATTCTAGAGTCACCCCTGGTCCACCTTTATGGCGATATCTCGAAACAGGCGTCCACCTATAGAACTAAGGCCCACTCCCTTTTAAAATACTCATTAACACCTTTCATTTGGTACCCATATCGTACAAACGCATTCTAGAGTCAACCCTGATCCACCTTTATGGCTATATCCCTAAATGGCGTCCACCTATAGAACTATGGCCCACTCCCTCATAAAATACTCTTTAAAATGCCTTTCATTTGATACACATGTCATACAACACATATTCCAGGGTTTCCCTCGGTTCATTTTCCTACATGGTTATTTTCCCTTATGTTGTCACCATAGCTCTCAAACTGAGTATGTAATGTTCGGTTACACCCGAACTTAACCTTCCTTACTTGTTAACATTTAAATAGTGTTAAATTTACAGCATTTTTTTGAAGTACACATTTCCTATTTTGAAATATAACGCAAATTTGATATTATTTTCCATGTGGAAAACACATTATTATAATGTGATATCTACATCATGTCAAAACACATTTCAAAAATGTAAAATTCAAATTATTGATAAATGAAAAAATATGTGTTTTTCACATTTTAAAATTTGAAATCACATTAGTGTTTTTTTCCGTGTAGATATGACTTTTTTAAATAAATTTTTTTCTATTCGATCAGTTTCTAATTTTATATACGTATACGTTAGATCTCATGCATAGGCTCAAAAAGCATGAATATACTTATTTCTGAAGGAGGTACTTCGGTTTTTTTTTATCAATTTATCTATGATTAATATTACAGGAATGCGATTCTGTGGCTTTTCCTAATGTTCACATGTTGTTGAAAATCTTGTGTACGCTCCAGTAACAACGGCAACGAACGAGAGATCTTTTTCAACTCTTAGGCTGATTAAAAACTATTTGAGAAACACGATGAGTGAAAATCGATTGAATGGCTGTGCATCACTAAGCATCCACCGTGATCAAATTGTTACCGTTATGAAGTTTTAGATGAAATGGCAAAGAAAAGCCGACGCATGCGCTTGAGTTTTTTAATATAACCTTTTCATAAGATACTCTAAATACACGTTAAAGCTAAAGACAACATTTTTTTTATTTATTTAACTGAAAAAAAAATTTGTTTGAACCTCCCCCACAAGGCAATTTTCTGGCTACGCCCTTGCCCCATGCAAATATTCTTTCCATATCACATATCTGATGAACCTCTTAATCACATTACTAAAGTTGGCATAGCTTGATAATTGTTGAACGAAATTTGGGCTATATTGGAAAGAGGGTTGTGGCACCATACAAGTTCAAAAATATCCGTAACCACGAAATCTGCAAGACGGGTATTCCCTGGATATTGCTAAAATGGAAAGTCTTGCAAAAGAAATGTGCGCTCATTGAATTCTATTATCAGATTTTCGGCGTGGACTGTAAACCTGCCGTCCTAAAACAGAATGTGAGTATCTACATTCTTACTGAAACTGACATATTGAACTTAACTTGTTTGTAACTTTCCAACATATGCTGTTTTTTGTTTTTTTTTCGTTGAAAAAAGTATATTGAACTAATTTGGATGTGATCTTTCTATATATGCAAAAAAAACATGAACATTTGTTTATAAATTTTTGATTTTGCTTTGTCCGGGACTTGAATCTACGATCTTCGGTGTGCAGGCGGAGCACGCTTCGACCACAACACGGCAGCCGCAAGAAAAAAAATGCAGATTCCGGCAGAAACATGCTAAGTACAATTTTTTCCAAAATTACTTTTTGGTGCGTTTGATAGAGCATCAACATACAAAAGAGTAACCTAAATAAAAAGCACACGCATATAACGAGTTTACTTCCTATGTAAGTTATGCGCCGATTTCAACATAATCGCACTGCAACAACAACAACAACAACACATTTTGAAATTTTGCACACCGAGCTGAAATACCAAAAAACCCCTGATTAGTGAAATTTGGTTTGAAGATAATCCACATATTGTTCAGAGGAGTAAAAATTATGGGAACGGCATGTGGCACATCTCAAATAGAGAGAAATTTGTATGTCCCACGTCTATGTAGAAATAATCCATGAAAACTTTAAAGCGGAGTCATTGGTGCCGTTTGTCGCATCGCTGTAGTCGTATCCCTAACGTAATCAGCTGTTTATCGTTACGACGGTAAACCAAAAACCAATTGGTTGGCTAGATACGGTTACGACCTTAGCGGCACCAATATTCGATTCATTGATTCCCATAAGGTTGGTCGAATCAGCTGTTATAAGGTTACCGATACGGTTACCGCTAAGCAGCAATGTCTGCAGCTTTAAGTTTGAAATTCCTATCTAAGAAATTGAAAATTTCTTAAAAATGGAGAACTTGTATGAAAAACATAAATATTTAATTACATAACTGTCACGGCCGTGAATTTCGAAGTTGTTCAACTTAACAGTTGGGTTCTCCTATTCGCTGAGGCTTACTCGACATGTCAATATTGTCAGAAACATTCAAAAAATTTTTCATTGAAAAAAATTACGAAAAAGTTTACCTCAAATTAATGAGGTAAAGCAACATCAAAATTTTAGAAACAAGTTTTTTCAACTAGAAGAAATTTTTTTTAAGCGGGGTCGCCCTCGGCAATGTTTGACAAGCAATCGGTGTGGATTTGTTCCATAAAAAGCTCTCAGTGAAAGATCATCTGCCTTGCAGATGCCGTTCGGAGTCGGCATAAAACAAGTAGGTCTCGTCCCACCAATTTGTAGGAAAAATTAAAAAAGAAGCATGACGCAAATTGGAAGAGAAGCTCGGCCTGAAATCTCTTCTGAGTTTATCGCGCCTTACATTGATTTGTTGTTGATACAAATATTCGAAATTTAGAGACAATTTTTGTAGGAAATGCTTTCCCCATTTGAGAGTTTTTCAGGATTTCGTGCAAATGGTCTGGCCTCATTGCATTGCAAACTTGTGTGACATATTTGTTGCAATACACTAACAAAATACACGGGTATGCATTCGCTAGGTAATGGCAAATACGCAACTTCAAAAACCGTATTTTTTTTCAGTATTGAATAGAAAATCAGCAACTGTCATAACAAAATATGCGAAGAAATAATTTAAAACGAAAAAAGTTGTTCATCCGTAGCTTTCATTTGCTATAGCAACGGTTCCAACATCAAATATACAAAATTCTGAACTTCCTAATATTTTTTTTTCAAGTTTTTTATACGCAGCTTCCACTCTTAACATGCAGCAGCAGTTATGCTAAAAAGTTAGGTGCATCCAAACGAGCTGCCATAACGTCACTGCATACCAAATTTGCTGTTGAACATTTTAGCCCACATTTATCGGCTAGACAATGACGCCTGCAGTCCAAAGCCAAAGTAGTCAGCAAACATTCTAGTTCATTGACTAGAATTTTGTGGGATTATTCATACTAGTCTGTTTTTGTACAGTTCATTGGCTAGAATTTTCTGCGTCGGACTCAATGAAATGCGCGAACGCTTTCTCCCGGCGATTTGCAATACATACTTCAGTTAAACAAGTAAGGAAGGTTAAGTTCGGGTGTAACCGAACATTACATACTCAGTTGAGAGCTATGGTGACAACATAAGGGAAAATAACCATGTAGGAAAATGAACCGAGGGAAAACCTGGAATATGTTTGTATGACATGTGTATCAAATGAAAGGCATTAAAGAGTATTTTATGAGGGAGTGGGCCATAGTTCTATAGGTGGACGCCATTTAGGGATATAGCCATAAAGGTGGATCAGGGTTGACTCTAGAATGCGTTTGTACGATATGGGTATCAAATGAAAGGTGTTAATGAGTATTTTAAAAGGGAGTAATCCTTAGTTCCATAGGTGGACGCCGTTTCGAGATATCGCCACAAATGTGGACCAGGGGTGACTCTAGAATGTGTTTGTACGATATGGGTATCAAATTATAGGTATTAATGAGGGTTTTAAAAGGGAGTGGTGGTTGTTGTATAGGTGGTCGCCTTTTCGAGATATCGCCATAAAGGTGGACCAGGGGTGACTCTAGAATGCGTTTGTACGATATGGGTATCAAATGAAAGGTGTTAATGAGTATTTTAAAAGGGAGTAATCCTTAGTTCCATAGGTGGACGCCGTTTCGAGATATCGCATAAAGGTGGCAGGGGTGACCCTAGAATTTGTTTGTTCAATATGGGCATCAAACGAATGGTGTTAATGAGTATTTTAAAAGGGAGTGCGCCTTAGTTCTATAGGTGGATGCCGTTTCGAAATATCGCCAAAAGGTGGACCAGGGGTGACTCTAGAATGTGTTTGTACGATATGGGTATCAAATTAAAGGTATTAATGAGGGTTTTAAAAGGGAGTGGTGGTTGTTGTATAGGTGGTCGCCTTTTCGAGATATCGCCATAAAGGTGGACCAGGGGTGACTCTAGAATGCGTTTGTACGATATGGGTATCAAATGAAAGGTGTTTATGAGTATTTTAAAAGGGAGTAATCCTTAGTTCCATAGGTGGACGCCGTTTCGAGATATCGCCATAAAGGTGGACCAGGGGTGACCCTAGTTTTTGTTTGTACAATATGGGTATCAAAAGAAAGGTGTTAATGAGTATTTTAAAAGGGAGTGGGCCTTAGTTCTATAGGTGTACGCCTTTTCGAGGTATCGCAATAAAGGTGGACCAGGGGTGACTCTAGACTTTGTTTGTACGATATGGGTATCAAATGAAAGGTGTTAATGAGTATTTTTAAAAGGGAGTGGCCTTCGTTCTATAGGTGTTCGCCTTTTCGAGATATCGCCATAAAGGTGGACCAGGGGTGACTTTAGAATATGTTTGTACGATATGGGTATCAAATGAAAGGTTTTAATGAGTATTTTAAAAGGGAGTGGGACTTAGTTCTATAGGTGGACGCCTTTTCGAGATATCGCCATAAAGGTGGACCAGGGGTGACTCTAGAATAAGTTTGTACGATATGGGTATCAAATTAAAGGTATTATTGAGAGTTTTAAAAGTGAGTGGTGGTAGTTGTATATGTGAAGGCATTTTCCAGATATCGACCAAAATGTGGACCAGGGTGACCCAGAACATCATCTGTTGGATACCGCTAATTTATTTATATATGTAGTACCTGCCAAGATTTTAAGGGTTTTTTATTTCGCCCTGCAGAACTTTTTTAATTTTCTTCTACTTAATATGGTAGGTGTCACAACCATTTTATAAAGTTTTTTCTAAAGTTATATTTCGCGTCAATAAAACAATCCAATTACCTTACCACGTTTCATCCCTTTTTTCGTATTTGGTATAAAATTATGGCATTTTTTTCATTTTTCGTAATTTTCGATATCGAAAAAGTGGGCCTGGTCATAGTCGGATTTCGTTCATTTTTCATACCAAGATAAAGTGAGTTCAAGTAAGCACGTGAACTAAGTTCATTAAAGATATGCCGATTTTTGCTCAAGTTATCGTGTTAACGGCCATGCGGAAGGACAGACGGACGACTGTGTATAAAAACTGGGCGTGGCATCAACCGATTTCGCCCATTTTCACAGAAAACAGTTAACGTTATAAAATCTATGCCCATACCAAATTTCAAAAGGATTGGTTAGTTTTTGTTCGAATTATGGCGTTAAAAGTATCCTAGAAAAATTAAATGAAAAAGGGCGGAGCCATGCCCATTTTGAAATTTTCTTTTATTTTTGTATTTTGTTGCACCATATCATTACTGGAGTTGAATGTTGACATAATTTACTTATATACTGTAAAGATATTAAATTTTTTGTTAAAATTTTACTTTAAAAAAAATTTTTTTTTAAAAGTAGGCGTGGTCCTTCTCCGATTTTGCTAATTTTTATTGAACGCACATATAGTAATAGCAGTAACGTTCCTGCCAAAGTTCATCATGATATCTTCAACGACTGCCAAATTACAGCTTGCAAAACTTCTAAATTACCTTCTTTTAAAAGTGGGCGGTGCCACGCCCATTGTCCAAAATTTTACTAATTTTCTATTCTGCGTCATAAGTTCAACTCATCTACCAAGTTTCGTCGCTTTATCTGTCTTTTGTAATGAATTATCGCACTTTTTCGGTTTTTCGAAATTTTCGATATCGAAAAAGTGGGCGTGGTTATAGTCCGATATCGTTCATTTTAAATAGCGATCTGAGATGAGTGCTCAGGAATCTACATACCAAATTTCATCAAGATACCTCAAAAGTTACTCAAGTTATCGTGTTAACGGACGGACGGACGGACGGACGGACGGACGGACATGGCTCAATCAAATTTTTTTTCGATCCTGATTATTTTGATATATGGAAGTCTATATCTATCTCGATTCCTTTATATATGTACAACCAACCGTTATCCAATCAAACTTAATATACTCTGTGAGCTCTGCTCAACTGAGTATAAAAAGTAAGATGTCGTACCTGCCGTCAGCATCGCTTCCATAATACGCATACCACTATCTCGTAAGATGGTGCTCGGGGCACTTGACTTGTTAAAAGCTTTTGGCGCAGTCAACCATCGTGAACTACTCCAAGACATCCTAAAAAGATGGACCGAAAATTATCATCGCGGTCGGCAAGCAACGGTTTAATTTAAGAACGGAGCCTCAAAACCTAGGAGAATTAAACAGGGGTGGTGTCCTATCCTAAGTTGCCAAAAGAAATAGTTATCTGCCCGGTACTCCTTTTTTCCTCTTGGGCGATCCGACCAAGCTCAATTGCCAAAAGCGGGACATTCCGGCAAACAACTGCTTGATCCAGCCCCGCCTCCAAGTGGGATAAGGAAACAACTGCGTAAGCACGGCGATTAGATACGCCCCACCAACCCAGCCGGTTAATCGAGATAAACATATTGTGGTCCTAGGTCTAATTCATATTGAGTTGGTATGTACATGCGCTAGATCGCGCCTGGTGAACGCCAATATTAATATAACCCAAAGCGGGGCATCCCAGCAAGCAACTGCTTTAACTAGCCTCGCCTCCCAGAGGAATTTAGAAATATAAATAAGTGCTATGATGAGATTGGCACCTGCCAATCAGCTAGATAAACATAAAGAGACCCTAACCCTAATATGGAAAAAGATAGAACTCTAACTATTTGGGATTTTTGGCAAACTAATATTCTTCTAGCATTCAACTAGTTGGATTGACTGCAAGGACGTTATGATATGCAAACAGCGCGCCAATGCACTGGGGTGAGTTAGCGTTGCAAACAAGTAAACTGTCAAATGTGACATTTCACTGCAAATAGTAATAAAGTGTAAAATTTAGCAAAAACTGTTAAAAATAAAAAAAAATAAAAATTGAAACTGCACATGACAGCTGTATTTCAGTCAACGTGTTGCGGTTTACTTTTACAAATATTGCCACATTTAAAGAACCACCGAGTTTGTTGTAAATAAATGTTTATATAAACTATTTCTTTACTTAATAACTTTAATAAAATTTTTTGTGTTTATATGACATTAAATTCAATTAAGTGGTCGTAAACAAAAATAGCTTAAGTCGACATAAAAAATACTCAATATTTTCTCTTGTTTCCCATTGATGATTCATTTCTATATATGAGCACTCATAGCATACTTAAATTTTATATTTGAACACACTTAGTATTTTCTTACTGAGCTATGGAAGTTTGTAGTGCTCACTGAAATGGTGGACAATATAATGTTATTCTATTTTCATTGAAGCCGCTTTTGATTATGACTACAAATTTAACTAGTAAGGAAGGCTAAGTTCGTGTGTAATCGAACATTACATACTCAGCTGAGAGCTTTGGAGACAAAATAAGGGAAAATCGCCATTTAGCAAAATGAACCTAGGGTAACCCTGGAATGGGCTTGTACGACATGGATTTCAAATGGAAGGTATTAAAGAGTATTTTAAAAGGGAGTGGGCCATAGTTTCTATAGGTAGACGCCATTTCGGGATTTCGCCATAAAGGTGGACCAGAGCTCACTCTAGAATGTGTTTGTACGATATGGGTATTAAATTAAAGGTATTAATGAGGGTCTTAATGGGGAGTGGCCCTTAGTTGTATATGTGAAGGCGTTTTCGAGATATCGATGAAAATGTGGATCAGGGTGACCAAGAACATCATCTGTCGGGTACCACTAATTTATTTATATACGTAATACCACGAACAGTATTCCGGCCAAGATTACAAGTGCTTTTGATTTCGCCCTGCAGAAATTTTTCATTTTCTTCTACTTAATTTGGTAGGTGTCATACCCATTTTACAAAGTTTTTTTCTAAAGTTATATTTTGCGTCAATAAAGCAATCCAATTACCATGTTATCGTATTAACGGCCGAGCGGAAAGACAGAAGGTCGACTGTGTATAAAAACTGTAACAGGAGTAACGTGCCTGCCAAATTTGATCTTGATATCTTAAACATCTGCCAAATTACCTTCTTTTAAAAGTGGGCGGTGCTACGCCCATTGCTAAAAATTTTACTAATTTTCAATTTTGCGTCATAAGGTCAACGCACCTACCAAGTTTCATCGCTTTATCCGTCTTTGGTAATGAATTATCGCACTTTTTCGGTTTTTCGAAATTTTCGATATCGAAAAAGTGGGCGTGGTTATAGTCCGATTTCGTTCATTTTAAATAGAGATCTGAGATGAGCGCTCAGGAACCTACATACCAAATTTCAACAATATACCTCAAAATTTACTCAAGTTATCGTGTTTACGGACGGACGTACGGACGGACTGACGGACATGGCTAAACGAATCTCTTTTTTCGCCCAGATCATTTTGATATATAGAAGTCTATATCTCTCTCGATTAGTTTATGCCGTTACGGATTGCCGTTATGCGAACAAAGTTAATAAACTCTGTAAGCTCTGCTCAGCTGAGTATAAACATTTCGATCGAAAATAAGTTATTACAAAAATGAAGTTCAATCCGAAAACATATCAGTTCATTTATTGTCGAGCCAACCTTTGCTTATTTCCACTAGCTTAGAATTCCAATGAAGAAAAAATTGGACTCGAGATGAAATTAGTGCCCTGAGTTCGGTATAATTTTTAACCCCAAGAGATCTGCACTCGTAATTCAATATCATCCCTCGATAGGTCAGTGTCGTGTGCTCTACCCATCGAGCTACCACATATCGTAAAATACTCTGAAAATAATTAATTTCATAGTTTTCACAAATAAAATGCAAGAAATTTTTGTATTTTCAGCAGTACGTTACATTTTTTGGATTTGCTTTAAAACTATTTTGAGTTGCACGAACTCCTTTTCAGTTAGGTTTGATATTTCAATCGAATAAAATTAAAAATGCGCAGTAAAAAAATTGAACGCTTCAAACCGTTTCAGACTCAAATAAATGCAATTTGCATCGTGCTCCTATTAATTTTCAATTTTTCCTACAAATTGGAGGGACGATTAATTTTTACTGAGGAGCTTTTTATGGCAGAAATACACTCGGAGTGCTTGCCAAATCACTGCCGAGGGGAAACCCCGCTTAGAAAAACTTTTTGAAATTGAAAAAACTTGTTTCTAAATTTTCGATGTTGCCTTGCCCGGGGCGTGCCCCAGTATGTACGGTGTGATAGGCGGGGCACGTCTCTACTCTAAAGATTTGTCGGTCTCCTTAAGTATTGTGCTTTCGAGCTATTGCAGTGTCTACCAGGCAGAAGTAACAGCCTAACAGGAGGTTACTATCTAAGAATCTCACGTCCGTTGCAATTTTCTCCGACAGCAGCGATCAAAGCTACTTAAAGCAGCAGCACCTCCTCAAAGGTTGCAATATATTCCAGTCGCTAAACGAACTATACTCTCGGATCACCAATATGGTGATGTTGAACCAGGGTCACACTGGTGTACCCGGCAAGTATGCTGCTGATGAGCGGAAAGCAACTTAACAGACCGACGTAACTCCCCATCTCCCAGCGGGTTAGAATATACCCGCGGCAGGTATGCTTCTCCAAGCAAATTGTAAACCTCACCTACCCCTCGCGTATCCTATTTCTTTAGCAGTCGTGGCTCTGGCGAGCCAAAGTTTCACATGTTACTAGGGTGTGGGAGCGGGATGACCTAGAAGTTTCAATGTGGTCATATTAAATCGTTCCCAGGATGGTCGGGCTTGTACTTTAATGATGCCTGTTACTGGAACGTACCGGATCTATATCCGGCCAAGGACCATCATCATAGATAACACTCGTCAAAACCTTCGGGGGGAGTCTTTATCGCTATAACAACAACGTAATTCTCCCTGCGGCTACGTAGGCTATGTCTGATAATACTTTTGCGGCGCATTTAGTGGCATTTAATTTTTGACTTCTTGATAAGATATTGATAAATTTGCAATAGCAAATCGAAAGCTTTTCAATAACGGATCTATATTTTGTCGTTAACACATCGATAACTTACAGCACGTCGATAATTCGCCGATAGTAAACCGGTAATCCTGACAGGTCTATAATAAGCCTATGACATGTCGATAAGAAGGATATAATAAAAACAGGCCGATAGTTCTCCATATTCATAAATGAATTTTTCCGTACAATGCCAAACTGATTCCAAATAGTTTCGAAATCATTACTAAATATTCGCGAACATAATCCCGAAGTTCCATAGATGATCTATAGATGATTCGATAACGATCTCAAGTAATCCTCAAAGAGTCTCGAAATGTTCCCGAAATAGTCATACAAATAATCCCGAAATGTTTCCAACGCATTCTCAACATAATCTCGAAAAAGTACTTAATACTACCCCGAAAAAAAATCCACAATTGTCCCAAAATAATACCATAACTATTCCAACATTATAACAAAAAAAGTCTCGAAATGATCCTCAAACAGTAGAGTTATGATCTCAAAATGCTCCCAATGATCTTGTGATCCCAAAAATATGCAATCGGGATGTTTTTGTTGAAAATTAGAGGTGTTACAATATTTTACGACCCTCTTAATGATAAAATCTTAAGATTGCATTATGTTAGTTCTAACAGAGCAGATGAGAGATATACCATTCCCGATATGTATTTCGGTCGCACAAAAATAGTTTAAAAAAACCTTTGGAAATAAATCAGACTTAAAAATAGCAGTGATAGTGAGAAAATATTTGAAAATAAAACAAGTCACTGTGAACGATCGAAAAATTTCATAAATAGACCTATCTCACTTGGAAAGCTCTTTTTTGTTTGGGATGTAGAAACACGCACCAAAATATTTTATATTCGCTTTCACTTGATTTTAGCCTGACTTACTTTCTATTTTGCTGATTCAAAGCAAATCTCTATAGACCACCATTGATGCTATATTTTAACTTTTATAAATATTTCTCACTTGTCAACAATAAGGCACAACAGCTTTGAAGATACAAATGAGTTAGACGCTCTAACATCAAGAGTCTCACTAGCGAAAAATAAATATTCCCTAAGAAAAACTAAAATTATCCATCAATCCTATACGCACAGCAGGAAGTAGTATAACTGACAGACAGACAGTGAACCTAACTAACCAACAGACCGCGAAAATGCAGACAGACCATATTGCCACTCTCCCACGAAAATAAAAGTGTCGGCAGCACCTTGCCGCGCGCTCTTCCAAGCGCAATTAACGCTGCAACGCAAAGCTGACAAGCGCCAAAAGCTGCGGCACACAAATCCCAAACAACTACGTGTAGGTATATAAAATTCAAATGAACTTCGCAAAAACTACTTCATATATTTATATTATATATGGACTGTCAAAAAATGGCAAAAGTGATCAAATAAAAATTGTCTGTATACAAAAAGCTAGTAAAACTAATACAAAAATCTAAAAAACCCGTAATAAAGCACAGCTGCTGCAACTAGCACCGAAGAACCCTTCATTGGACACTGTTTCTTCAAGCATAAAAAAGTTAAAATGCGTTAGTAAAGACTTTCAAGAAATCGTTTCTGTTTAGCGTTTTTTCGGGAACCTTTTGCATATTCATCAAGTTTACGTTGAAGCTGAGTGGTAAAAAAAATTAAAAAAACAAAAAACGTTGACGCTTAAAAATAATGACGTTTTCGCAAGCAAAAACGCATAAATCAAAAAATTTCATTGAGAAAATTTCAAAATTCCAAGCAGTGGCGCACATTAAATTCAAACAAAATGCTAAACAAAAAAAAATAGTGCGAGTAAGCGTAAAATATCAAGCGAAGCAAAGCAAGGCAAAATCGGACACACATTTCTTTAAAGGTACCACTAAAATTTTGATATATGAAATTTGTTCACATAAATATGGATTTGCCAGATTCTTTGGCGCACTGTCGTTAACCAACAAATGGCAATGTACATAAAACAGCATTGGCTGATAAAAGCCAAACAAAACACATGAAAATGAAAAAGAAAACCAAGAAAGTGATAAACAGCGAAAATCCGACATTAAAGACTGCGCTGAACTACATAATACATAAAATCGACGAACAATAAAACTTTGGTTGCGGCCGTAAACAGAACAGAAACTAAGCCGACATGATCGCTAATTTAGCAGTACAGTAAAACATCTTTTTATACCCAGCTGTACTTGTACTCAGGGTATTATAACTTTGATTGGATAACGGTTGGTTGTACACGTATAAAGGTATCGAGATAGATATTAACTTCCATATATCAAAATCATCAGTATCGAAAAAAAATTTGATTGAGCCATGTCCGTCCGTCCGTCCGTCCGTCCGTTAGCACGATAACTTGAGTAAATATTGAGATATCTTCACCAAATGGGTACACGGGCTTATCTGGACCCAGAATAGATTGGTATTGAAAATGAGTGAAATCGGATGATAACCACGCCCACTTTTTATATATATAACATTTTGGAAAACACAAAAAACCTGATTATTTAGTAATACACCCAGAATGTTGAAATTTGACATGTGGACTGATATTCAGATTCTTGATAAAAATTTGAAAATGTTTTTAAAATGGGTGTGGCACCGCCCACTTGTGATAAAATCAATTTTACAAATATTATTAATCAAAAATCGTTAAACCTATCGTAACAAAATTCGGCAGAGAGGTTGCCTTTACTATAAGGAATGATTTGAAGAAAAATTAACGAAATCGGTTAAGCACCGCGCCCACTTTTATATAAAAGATTTTTAAAACGGTCGTGGACGAATAAAATAAGCTATATCTTTGCAATAAAAGAGCTTTATATCAATGGTATTTCATTTCCCAAGTGGATTTATAACAATAAATAGGAAAAACTTTAAATTTAAAAAATGCGCGTGGCACCGCCCCTTTTTATGACTAAGCCATTTTCTATGTTTAGGGAGCCATAAACTCGAAGAAAAATTAGTTTAGAATAGAACCATATGTATATGTATTATTGCGCAGCCTTGTTACACTATTAAACCCACAAAACAAACAATAACAGTATTTCAAGTGACATACACAGCTGATGTAATATTCGGTTTCACCCGAACTTAGGCTTCCTTACTTCTGTTTTTGCAATGGAAAATCGGCTTACTTTGAAATGACAGTGGTAAGAGCGTGAAAAAGTAACCAGAAACTTAAATGGAACCATGGTGCCTAGTCATGCTCAAAATAAAAGAGATTCTAAATTCAGCTGCAGTTTTTGACATAATTTTCTAAAGCAATCTGTGAAAAAAAGTGCAAGTACACTTAAAACCTCTTTTATTTTGACTATGACTATGCAGCTATGTATTTATATCTTTCAACCTTGGTCCTTATCAATGTTGGACCGTTTTTGAAATAATGGTAGGCTTGCCAAATTTTTTAAAGTGCGATATCAGTTCTTTGTAGTAGGCATTGTGAATCAAACTAAGTGTGATATCTTATCTGTCAACTGCCTTCAGCTCAATATCGCTACATTTTAGCGTTTTGACAGGGTGTTCAATATGGCGGCGCATAGGGCCGGCTATCTTCAGCGGGTGATAGAAAGAGATACAGAATGAGACAGCGATATTCAATTACAAATCAGGTGATCCAATCACTTTGGAATTTTGACGTCTATGCAGAATATATCACACTTAGTTTGATTCACAATGGTAGTAGGTGCCAAAATAAATAATATTTTTCTGTTATACATTTTTTGTAAAGGTCACATTCAGATTTAAGCATTGCTAAGTGAATTGCTAAGTAAATCATTGTCTATACCATTTAACCTTTAATTTTTTTTTGTATTCTTCATTTCATTCTTCACACTTTTGGTTAGGCTGGAGTATTCTTGAATCAGAAGATTCAATCTGGTCATATTAAATAATTCTCGAAATGGTCGGGCTTGCACTTTAAAAGGGCTTGTTACCAGAACGTACCGGAACAATATCCGGCAAAGGACCATCAATATCGGTAGTACAAACAACAACGGCGAATTCGATTTGAAAATGTGAATATCTGCTGCTTGATAAACATTTGACAATGATCAGCCCTTTGATAGCGTTCAATGAGATTGATAAGCGCAACACAAAGCTTTATAGCTTCAGGGCTTCCGCAACCCGATTGGCAACCTCACCTACGCGAAGGGAATCCTGTTATAGATATTAATGTATCATACACATATTTAGCAGGAGAAGCTCTGGCGACGCCAAGTTCCTCATGAAGCTGAGGGTGGGGGCGGTATGACCTAGAAGGTTTAATGTGGTCATATTAATCGTTCCCGAGGTGGTCGAGCTAGTACCTCAGTTGTGCTCGTTGCCGGAACGTACAGGATCTATATCCGGCAAAGGACTGTCAACATCACAAACACTCCCCAAAACCTTCAACAACAACTACAACACATCAGCCGTTTCATAGTTAGGGTGTCAAGACGTCAAAACTGAAGGTTAAGTTATGTAAATAAAAAACCTCCAATAGGCACTGCTTTGAAGCTAAAGGGAAGCCTCCGATGCTTTCGAGAAACGCACATTGCGAGTATTTATCAAATTTTCGGGTGCTAACAGCTTTCCTATGGCAGAGTCGCTAATAGTTGAGGGCAATATATTTCTACTAACGGAGCGCTGAGGCGACAGTGGTTTCGATTATACCTTTTAACTGTCGTTATCTGTTTAATTGTCATAAAGTTAAAATGGCGTTCGACAACTTCCTTATACCATGGTATCATATACGTTCCAAGTATTGTTCATGCATGCATTTTAAGAGCTTAATCAGGTATTTCCCTAATTGCTTTTAAATGTATGAAAACATTTATTTGAAGCAATTTTTTTATTTAATTTATTTAATAATTTGGGAAAAATTTACATAACGTGACATCATGGACGGACATTTTTTCGTACATTTAAAGTCAATAAGGGCAATCCCCGGTTAATTCATACAAATAGACAACATTGGTTAATTCTTTGTAGTTCTATATATAGAACAATAGGAAAAATACCACTTTCTTTGAAACCTACCAACAACAAAAAGAATATCTTTAACACATTATTGATAATATACGAAGTATGTACTGTGTAAAGAATAAAATGCGTTTGTAATACTTCAACTATCGTAGGATTGCGGGTTCAAATCCCACTCACGGGAGAAAAGGCTTTGAAGAAATTTACAAGGTATAATCGAAACAGTTGTCGCCTTGTCCGTCCTGATGTCACGTTGTTTAAATTTTTACCAAATTATTATATACATTTTTGTTTTTGTTTTCTATCAAAAAACCCAACATACATTTTTGCACATTTCTTGAATTGATGAACAGAGCTGTTAGGGGCTTTCTCCAAATTTATTGTAGTATTTTCCCCCATTTTGGAAGAATTATCTTACTTTTAGGTTTTACGTTTAACTGTACTCTTTATAGTTTAGGTATCCTCCCGAAAATGAGGACATAGAAGAACATATCACACAAAATTTAGCATCGCATAATCCCCTATTGGCGACCATCGTGGTGTGGTGGTAGCGTGCTCCGTCTACCACACCGAAGATCTTGGGTTCAATTCCCGTGGAAAGCAACGGGAAAAAAATTTAGAAGCAAGTTTTTTCAATAACAGAAGTCTTTCTAAGCGTGGTCGCCCTTCGCCAGTGATATGGCAAACCCTCCGAGTGTATTTACTTCCATGAAAACTTCCCAATGAAAGGTCATCTGCCTTGCAGATGCCGTTCGGAATCGGCGTAAAACATGTAGGTCCCGTCCCGCCAATTTGTAGGAAAAATGTAAAAGAAAGAGCACGATTAAAATTGGAAGAGAAGCTCGATTAAAACCTCTTCGGAGGTTATAGCACCTTGCATTTATTTATTTTTGAAATCCCCTATTGGGACTTATGCATCTTTCAACAATATCAACGCTTATATTAGCTTCACTAGTATGCATGTATGTTTGTAACTCTCTAGGTTAGGCCCGCAAAGGAGATTTAGGCCCATCTAGCGGCAATTATTGAAGACCCGCGGTTAAAAAACTCGCTTAAAAACGAGCTGTGCTTAATAGCGGAGACACGAACCTCTGTGATACGGTGCTATCAATATCAAATATATAAGTGGATTTTAGATGCTAAAACGTCACCATATTTGCGTGTTTTTGGTTTTTTTAAACTATATTTATATATTTATATAGATCGCGGGTTTGAATCGAGCTCAAGGCCTAACAAAAATTATTTTTTTTATCTTATTATTGTTATGATATAAACTTTGTTGTATGATATATTTTTTCTTAAATGAAAAAATTGTTTAAATTAGAACAGAAGAAAAAAAATTTAGACAACTGTCAAAGCTCGTTGTATAGATCACTTTCGGGAACTGCTAAATTCCTTCATCGACAACGTTTAGGCGCCGCTGCTATAACCATTAAGCTATCACAGCGGTTCTTTGTTTGTATTTTTATATTGATTTTTTTAACAATTTTAAGAAGATGATTATATCCTTACACACTGTACCACAGTTGACCTACGAAACGATCGATTTGCCATAAAAGAGGTCGAAGGCGCACTCATAGAAACCAAACGCGATCGAAACGTGCGTCAAATTTGTATGCCCTCTCATATGCGAGTATATCTACTTTTGTACAATGAACTAAAGTTAAAAACAAAAGAGAACAAAAAAACCACAAAATAAATCCTTACTTCATGCAGTTTACTGCTGGAATGAGCTTTTACGTTTGCGGATGGCGAATGTTGAATGCGAGAGCAATTATCCATGTATTTCCTACCGTATAAAATGTGTACAACAACAAAACAGGCAATAAATTCAAAACAACAGTAACACCAAAATAGCAATAACAATGAATGCTTACAACAAAAACAAAAATCATTTAAAATAAGCACAACAAAAATCGAGCGATAAACGCATACATTTATAGCACCGATGCGAACCGATTGTGAAGATCATAAAATTTTATAATCTCACAAGCGTTGATGATGTGGGATCAACATAAAAAATTTCGCAACATAGCCCCATACTAGTGTTCTTAGTATTGTTGTTGTTGTTGTTTTTGCGCATAGTGCTGATGTTGCTATGACTGTTGTTAAAACTTTATCGGTTAGTAGTTGTGGTTTGTTTGTTGTGTTTTATTGTTGTTCAAGTTCAGCGATTTGGCGCATAAACCTGACAACACACTTGACTTGGCCTGACTTTAGACTTTATTTGAGATTTCGACATACAGCGAACTTTGGACGCGTTTATATAGGACTCTGACAGGCTCTGTGATATTTGTTGCTTTATGTTTGACTCAGTGGAACAATGCCACAACTAAAATCAAGTAAATCTTAAAAAAAAATCGCTGCAAATAGAAAATAATGCGCATGCGCAAATACAAAAGAAGCACTTCACTGAGCTCTTGTTTTTTTTATCGGTTGTAAGAGGGTTCCTTTTAATGTGGTTTCCCATGTCCGATATGCCGGTACTAATTCATAACAGTAAGACAGCTTGCCAAGCAACTAACTCAGCAACTGTCCGCGCACCCATTAGGTTGGTCAGACATAGATGATTTCAATGCGCCCAAACGTTTACCACTTGGCATGCGAATGAAATGAGCGCATATATCGCTTTAATTTTCCATTAAACAACTACAATTTTTTATAGGAGGGGTGACATAAGCTCAACGGCCATAACTTCAATTGATGTAATTTTCGAAACAAAACGAATTTGAAATAAGTCATAAAGTCAACTCTTTTTTTATTAAGTGGCCATAAAGTCAAATGTTTTGCTTCACACCTCTGCGTATTACAGTTGTTACATTACATTGTGCTGAGTTACAGCTATGTTTTATTGTTTTCGGAAATTTCTTTTTTCCAGTGGAAACAATATGAGAATTTTCTTTTATTTCACCTTTTCGGCGCTGCTTTCCCTATATTTTGGTCCCATTCTAGTTAGTAAAAACTCGGATAAAAACTGGCGCAATGTCTTGAAATATTTTCATAATACAGGTTTCATTACATGGCAAAATGGCATTAAAAGCTGGACCGGTGAGGATTCCTTCGAAATAAGAAGAACAGATTCATCTAAACGTCTAACCAATTCTGCGCAATTTTTTGTTTTTGTGCTGATCTTAAATTGCTGTATATGGTTATGGTCCTTTTCCCGAAATGGCCATAAGGTCAAATGAAAATTTCCTAAATGAAGTCAAATTAAAGTCTTAAAGTCGAATTAGTAAAGCTTTTAAAGTCATCTGATCTTGAGACGATTCGATGTGGTCACAAAGCCAATTGGTCTTATGACCAAAATATTTGACTTTATGGCCACTTGAGAAAAAATAGTTGACTTTGTGATCATTTGGGAAAAGCAGGATGGCCACTATGTCAATATCGTTGACATTGTAACCATTTGACATTTTGACAATTACATCAATTGAAGTTTTTGCCGTTGAGCTAGTGTCACCCCACTGAGTACTACTAATAATTGCATGTAAAAGTGTGGTCATATGTATGTTGTAGGATTTTTTGTCCTACAAGGACGATGTGTATTATTATTGCATTTAAAATTTAGGGAATTTACATTTTACAACCTGAAAAGGGATTTTGTTTATTTAAGTTTGTTTGATTGATAAATAATGTTTGTTTGATTTAGTTTTTTAAATAATTTCATTACATTTACTTTTATTTCTTCTTATTTTTTACAGGTTTGGTTCCAGAACAAACGTTCTAAAGAGCGTCGCATGAAACAAATCACCAGCATGGGTCGTCCACCGTTCTTTGGCGGTGCGCGTAAAATGCGCGGTTTCCCTATGAATCTCTCACCTGGTGGTCTTGATGATGGTCCTGGTTTTCCTTATTTTGCGGCTGATGGTAAATTTGAATTTGGTTATGGTGGTCCGCCGTTTCATCCGCACGATGGACCATTCTTTCCAGGACATCCGGGTGGCCCCATGCCGTTCAATACACCTGGTAAGTTTTGGATATGTAAGTGATGGTAAAATTTATGTAAGTTTAAAATTGTTTATTATATTTTCGAAATAAGAGCTACGTTCAGAAAATAGGGCTATAGAGAGTTTCATGAACTTTCAATACAAAAATAAAAACTAACATAGCTTTTAGTCAGTAAGGGTTAACTTGTTTCACTTCGCCGTATCATAATAGCTATAAGGGCTGGGACTATCCGTATATTCGAATATCCGGATATCCATAAGGATTACCGTTGACACGGATAAAATGCGGATGGCATGGATATCCGGTTAATATTCGTTTGTGAAGCTATCCGGATATCCGGATTTATGAAGATACCGTTAATAACCGTATTTTTGGATATCCAGTGCAAGCAACATATTGATGTACCATATATGTTTATTTAACATTAATAACAATAAATTCGTGGGGCATTTAAATCAATTAACAGCGTTTTTTTCACAATATAAACAAATGGCACTGTTCTTATTTTCACTTGTTTGTAAAATTGCAGCTTTTTAATTTTTGACGTTAATTGAATAATCTACAAACATATTTTGTGAATAATTTTTCGATGTTTGCTTCGTTCAATTCTAATATGCTGATACTCAACTTATATATTCCAGTATCCCAACATACGGATATCCGGATTTTCCGTTTACGTATCCAGATAGCCGAACAGCGGATATCCGGATTTCCCATTTATGAATCCGGATAGCCGGATTTTTTGCTTAGCTATCCGGTTATTCGAATATCCGGTTTATCCGGATAGTTGAAAAATCCGGATGCAGTTCACAGTCCTAATAGCTTACGGGCATAAGTGGGAATAAGCAGAACAGCGAAGGAGCGCTTCGAAATTTCTTTGAAGTCATCCCAAATAGCTTTTCTGACGTTAATTAAGGCTCGGATTTTGCAGATGATGAAAACGGCCGTTCGTTTAGACCGTTCCTGTGGGTGTAGTATGGGTAGGTGTTCATATTTAAGTTTTAGCATAGTTGACAGACAACACTGTTTGTGATTCCTATGCTGGCGATGGAAATATCTGCCGAGGTAAAGCAATATCCTCTGCTTCTGATGGGGTACGGCGGGCCGTGCCAAATCCCTTTGGAGAATGAGACCCCACTGTATACAAATTTTCTGAAGTATTTTGATGTCCTCCCTGATTACCCTCTTTGCCCAGGCGATCTAAGTTATGCTGCCAAGTTTTAAATATAATTTCAAGTGATTACTCAAGTTCAGCGAAATCTAGCGGATAAGATTTCTGTATAAGTATTTTTCATCCGTTTGGCAATTTAATTAAAATAACTTTCTTAAGCTAAGCGATAGCAGCTAAGCGATAGCAGTTTTTCTGAGGCCCGCTCAATACAACAATATATGATTTTTAATTTTACTTTCCACTAGTTTTGTTATTTACTTTTTTCCTTTTTATTTTTTTCATTTTCAGGCGGTCCTATGGATCACTCCGGCCCCATACCGATGGTGAATGAATTTGGTCTAACGCCAGAATCGCAATACCTCAGTCAAGCTGGTGGCCCACCAATGAGCATACAATCTGCTGTTGGACCACCGCCACCGCCTGAACATTTACTTGCGGCGCAACAACAACAACAATCTCAACAATCGAATGGCCCGCGATCAGCATCACCAGAATTCCTAACAGCGGCGAATTTCAGCGAACCATCGAATATGCAAAATGAGGGACTGGTTTGGTAATATACAAAACAATTGGCCAATCGGCTGCTGCTGCTTAAAACGATAAGCGCACAACAGCAAATGCAACAACAGCAGCAACAAATGCAACAACAGCACCAAAAACAACAACAGCAGCAGCAACAGCAACAACAAGTCCAATTGCAATTACAACAAACAGCTGCACTGCTTCCTCCGCCACCACCACCACCACCACAAGCAACATCACAACAGTCGACACAATCATCACATGTGGAAGCTATGGCGACGATGTTGCTAGCGGCGGAACAGCAGACACAACAAGAGCAAGAACATCAATTGCAATTGAAACAAGAAGTGTTGCCACCAGAACAATTTGAGCTGCTCGAACAATGGTGATGTTGTTGGCAACAAGCAAATACAAACAAAATGGTGGCTGGGTAGTTGTAAGGCCACACAAAAAACAAAAATACAACACTGCTGAATAGCTGTATAGCGCTATATGTGTAAACTGTAAATTATATATAAAAATATGAAAAAATAGTTAAAAATAAAACCTTGTAAAATAATAAAACTAAAAATCAGGGCTACAAACCGCTCAAACCCTGGTCCCTGGTGCAAACCTGCCAACTCTATATTGGCTCTTAGATCTCCATCGAAGCACAAGTACGGCATCCAGTAGTCAGTTCGTCCAATATTTGACGGATTCAAGCTGGGCTCGAGACTTCGACTCTCGTTGCGTTAGTTAACAGTATGATCTTCGCCACCAGGTGTATAGGTGGTGTAATCTCCTTGTAATTTAACATGCAGCTGATCCATTTTGCTAAGGCTGGACATACCTACTTCGATGAAATTAAGACCATATATGATATTCGGTTTAGAGACATCTTAGAAGCCCCAGTAATGTTATCTCATATTTGAAAAGAAAATCAATCCGAACGTACCTTAGTTACAGCGCTCATCTTAATGCAACATCTGCCACTTGGTATAAAGGGGTGGAACCACTTGAACCTAAACAGTTTGGCGGTTCAGAGGTACCCAGGAATCGGCTCATGAACCGGATCAAGTTTTGCCAAAGAGGGTTCGAAACACTGAAACGAGCCGCTTCGATGTTTGAGGCGGTTTGCAGCCCTGCTAAAAGTATGTATAAAAGTGTGCAAGTGTCTAATTCAAAGCAAAATATATAAAAAGCCAGTCGTGAAATGGCCAAAATAAATTAAATTTATTTTAAAAAAGTACACAAGCATTTAAGCTAAGCCTATTTGTATTTTGTGTATTTAAAATAAAAATCTAGGAAATACCGTAATGTTTATATAAATATATGGTATTAAATTGATGGTGAATATAAAAGAACTAAAACTAGCAAATATGTAAAATAGAGCAACAAAAAAATTCTCTTTCAATGTGTATCAAACAATTTTTCTAAAAAGTGCTACAAAATACATTACAGCAAAAAATTTATATCTAATTATGTTGTTTCTCGAACGTAAAGCACACTCACTTATTTACTTAATAAAAATCGGTATTGATGGGGTAGATCTCACACGAAACACGGTGCCGGTTATAACCCCCAGTTAATTCCGAAATTACTTGAAAATAGTAGCCAAAACCATCGCGAAGTGACTCCCAAGTTATGCCAAAATGACCTCGTAACAATACCCGAAGCCATCTCAAAGAAACAAAGCCATAAACCATTCCAAAACTTCGCCAGAGTTGTCCCTAAAACAAAAGCGAAATGACCCCATGAGAAGCTACAGAACTACACACGAACTAGTAGTATGTACACATGTGGATGTATTTTTGGTAGATCTCGGGGTACTTATATTTTATTCAAGAGCAAAAGTAAACAGTTTAAAATTGTTTCGCTATTCCAAGTTATTGTAATAATGAAATAATGAATCACACGACACTCATCTCCCAAGAGAACTTGAATTCTTAAACAACGCCAATTTTTTTTTAATGTTTTTCTACTCTGTTGCCTCACCACAACGTAGCGTAGGATCAGAAGTTTGCACCGGGTCTCAAAATGATGACATATAGGGCTATATCCACCAGGCGTTTAACTTTTCTGTTCTTCGGATGTACTCTGGAAAAAAAAACTTAAAACATATACGTACACACAAGAAAAGTTAATGCAGTTTTCAGGGCCGGCGTATGGCGTGGGTATGGTAAGTAGGAATACCCAGCCTGTAATTAGAAATAGTCGATAAAAATTACAATAAAAACTTTATTACTTGTCGATTGATTACTGATCATACCTAATTTGTAAATAACATAGTCCCTCGTGCCTACCATTTTTATCGCCGATCCAAACACACTCAAATTTTGCGCGTTTCGCCGCACTTTTTGGAGTGATATTAAACCAAATTTTGGAGTCAACGCTGTTGATCGTTGTTTTGCGTAATGGCAGATGTAAACAGCAAGGCGCAGTGGTGTGGTGGTAGTGCCCGTCATACCGAACGTCCTTGGTTCAAATCACGGTCGAACCAACATCCAAATTTAATTTTTTTATTTTTATAATTTCAATCCGTGACGATGGAACATCTTTAAAATAATAATGTGACGAATATTAGCAACACTAAGGGATACTATCATCTTTAAGGCGATGCTAAGCAGTGACTTGTATGCACATCAATAAATCAATCATTATGTCTACATATACATATGTACGTACACGCAGCGGAGAAGAGACGCACAAACACATGCATATATCTTATCTGAGATGCTCCCAAAAGTAGGCAATTATAATTGTGCAAGTATCAGTAAAATCTACACGCGCATATGAGAAGTTCTAAACGTAGTAATTTTATAGCTGATAACTAACTCGTAAATTCTAAAAATCGAAGCACCTAGAAGTATGCCAACGAGAAATCACAGAGTATAAAAGGCAGCAACAGTAGAGGCACGACAATCAGTTTTGATTAAGCAAGCTATAAGTTGTGAAGTATGAGTGTTATTGTGAAGTACTTTAATAAAGGCCATTTTGCATTATTGAATAGTGGAGTTATTTATTCAACAGTTTAGTGATTCGAACGTTAGTAGAAGGTTGCAAATAAGGAGAATTGCACTAAATTCGTTACAATAATATGGAATTCGCACTGAAGAAAACAGTATGTTTTGAAAATTTCTGAAATCAAATTATTGCACACAAAACTCAGATAGATTTTTAAAAAAGTAGGTAGATGGGATAGAAAGAAAGCATGCCTAAAACGTGATAGATCTATCACAATTGTGGACATCTGGACTACACTAATATGAAGTCTATTTAGCTCGTGCTCGAAACTTTTGGGATGCATAAGCTAAACAGACAAAAACTCGAAATAGGACTTCGAAATGCATGTGTGGCTATGAGTTTGGTGAAATATGCTGTCCACTATTTATTTTATTTGACAGAATCAGGCATAGCTAAACTTGGAACACTGAGGCATCAAAGCTTAAAATAAGTGAGTACTATACCAAATCTTCAATGTCTACTATAACGTTTTAAAAGTTCGTTATCCCTATGCACCTTAAAAAAGTTAATGTTTTTTTTTATTCAAACAACTACACTTTTTATACTCAGCTGAGCAGAGCTCACAGAGTATATTAACTTTGTTCGCATAACGGTTATCCGTAATGGCATAAACTAATCGAGATAGATATAGACTTCTATATATCAAAATGATCTGGGTGAAAAGAGAAATTAATTTAGCCATGTCCGTCCGTCCGTCTGTAAACACGATAACTTGAGTAAATTTTGAGGTATCTTGATGAAATTTGGTATGTAGGTTCCTGGGCGCTCATCTCAGATCGCTATTTAAAATGAACGAAATCGGACTACAACCACGCCCACTTTTTCGATATCGAAAATTTCGAAAAACCAAAAAAGTGCGATAATTCATTACCAAAGACGGATAAAGCGATGAAACTTGGTGGTTGCGTTGACCTTATGACGCAAAATAGAAAATTTAAAATTTTGGACAATGGGCATGGCACCGCCCACTTTTAAAAGAAGGTAATTTAAAAGTTTTGCAAGCTGTAATTTGGCAGTCGTTGAAGATATCATGATGAAATTTGGTAGGCACGTTACTCCTATTACTATATGTGTGCTAAATAAAAATTAGCGAAATCGGATGACGAACACGCCCACTTTTAAAAAAAATTTTTTTTTAAGTCAAATTTTAACAAAAAATTTAATATCCTTACAGTATATAAGTAAATTATGTCAACATTCGACTCCAGTTTTGATATGGTGCAACAAAATACAAAGATAAAAGAAAATTTCAAAATGGGCGTAACTCCGCCCTTTTTCATTTAATTCGTCTAGAATACTTTTAATGCCATAAGTCGAACAAAAATTTACCAATCCTTGTGAAATTTGGTAGGGACATAGATTCTATGACTATAACTGTTTTCTGTGAAAATGGGCGAAATCGGTTGAATCCACGCCCAGTTTTTATACACAGTCGACCGTCTGTCCTTCCGCTCGGCCGTTAACACGATAACTTGCGCAAAAAACGATATATCTTAACTAAACTTAGTTCACGTACTTATCTGAAGTCACCTTATCTTGGTATAAAATATGGCCGAAATCCGACTATCACCACGCCCACTTTTCCGATATCGAAAATTACGAAAATGAAAAAAATGCCACAATTCTGTACCAAATATGAAAAAAGAGATGAAACATGGTAATTGGATTGGTTTATTGAAGCAAAATATAACTTTAGAAAAAACTTTGTAAAATGGGTGTGACACCTACCATATTAAGTAGAAGAAAATGAAAAGTTCTGCAGGGCGAAATCAAAAGCCCTTGGAATCTTGGCAGGAATACTGTTCGTGGTACGACATATATAAATAAATTAGCGGTACCCGACAGAAGATGTTCTGGGTCACCCTGGTCCATATTTTGGGCGATATCTCGAAAACGCCTTCACATATACAACTAAGGGCTACTCTCTTTTAAAACCCTCATTAATACTTTTAATTTGATACCCATATCGTACAAACACATTCTAGAGTCACCCCTGGTCCACCCTTATTGCGATATCTCGAAAAGGCCTCCACCTATATAACTAAGGCGCACTACGTTTTAAATAATCATTAACACCTTCCATTTGAAACCCATGTCATACAAACCCATTCCAGGGTTACCCTAGGTTCATTTTGCTAAATGGTGATTTTCTCTTATTTTATCTCCAAAGCTCTCAGCTGAGTATGTAATGTTCGGTTACACCCGAACTTAGCCGTCCTTACTTGTTTTATTCTCACATTTGTTGTCAAACAACGCATCAAATTTAAAAAAAAATTCGTATCCATAATAGGCTTTTGATATTAATGTTTGTATGTCTGTGTGTACAATTTTTTTGTAATCTTTTCACTATAAACCTTCAATTTACATTTCTCGCGAATTTAATTATTTATCTGTCTAGACATTGTAAGGTGTATAATTTATTGCCAATAGTGAAACTTATGTAATATTATATTTATATAAAACAAGGTTATTTGATATTAAAATTTAAATGTGGGTAAAACAAAGAAACGCTGTATGGGAAAAAGTAAATATAGATATTAAAAATCTCTTGTAAATGTATATACAAAAAATTTAGTGTTAGATTAGATGTGTAAGTATGTAAATATAAAAAATATATATAAAAAAATAAATATGATATTATATATATCAGCAAAACTATTAAAGAGATAATATGTAAATCGTGAATGAACAAAGAAAAAATCATATATACATATAATTCAAATAAACAAATTGTTAACTAAATAATGTGAAATAATTGGTGTTTTTATTTAAAAGTTATTATGTAATCGCTGATAAAATACGCACATTCCCGTCACTAACATTCTTTTTCTAAGCTGGTAACAAAATTCCTTTAAACGCTCACGAAAATGTCAAACAATTTTTCATATTCTGAATACGGATTCTAATGATAATACTAAAATAGGTGGGAACAATCTTGTTACCACGCAAAATTGCACGTGTTTGCTAAATATTTTGACTGCTGAGTAGAATATCACCCTATATCGATTGCCGTTTAAAAAAAGCCCTCTCAGAAAACATTTTGAATAATGCGCTATTTCAAAATTTGTT
>JARSSU010005589.1:0-65524 GCA_029619165.1 Eurosta solidaginis
CCGAAATGACCCCGTCGAGATCCCCGACGGATCTCGGAAACTATGCAGAAATGATGCCGGAAAGGTTCTCAAATGATCCCGTATTAGTCGAGAAAGAGTCCCGAAATTCCTCCGACGGTATCCCAGACGGATACCGAAAACCATTCAAATGTGATCCCGGTAGGAACCCAATGATCCCGAAATGGTCACCGAAATGACCCCGTCCGAGATCCGTCGGGATATCGGACGGGGTCATTTCGGGACCATTTCGGGATCATTGGGGTTCCTACCGGGATCACATTTGAATGGTTTTCGGTATCCGTCTGGGATACCGTCGGAGGAATTTCGGGACTCTTTCTCGACTAATACGGGATCATTTGAGAACCTTTCCGGCATCATTTCTGCATAGTTTCCGAGATCCGTCGGGGATCTCGACGGGGTCATTTCGGGACTATTCGGGATCATTTGGGGTACCTACCGGGATCACATCTGAATGATTTTCGGTATCCGGCCTGGATCCCGTCGGCATCATTTCGGGACTTTTTCGGGATCATTTTGGGTCCCTTCCGGCATCATTTCTGGATGGTTTTCGGGATCCTTCGGGGTCATTTCGGGACTTTATCGCCTAATACGGGATTATTTGGCGACCCTTTCGGCATCATTTCTGGATGGTTTTCGGGATCCCTCCGGGAACCGCTCGGGATCATTTCGGGACTATTAGGGGATCATTTGAGGACCTTTCCGGCATCATTTCTGCATAGTTTCCGGGATCCATCGGGGATCTCCACGGGGTCATTTCGGGACTATTTCGGGATCATTTGGGGTACCTACCGGGATACATCTGGATGGTTTTTGGTATCCGTCCGGTATCCCGGCGCGATTATTTTGGACTTTTTCGGGCTCATTTGGGGTCGCTTCCGGCATCAGTTCTGGATGGTTTTCGGGATTCGTCCGGGATACCGTGGGGGTCATTTCGGGACTTTTTCTCGACTAATACGGAATCATTTGGGGACCCTTTCGGTATCATTTCTGGATGGTTTTCGGGATACGTCCGGGATCCCGTCAGGGTAATTTCGGGACTATTAGGGGATCATTTGAGGACCTTTCCGGCATCATTTCTGGATGGTTTTGGGAATCCGTTCGGGATTCCGACGGGGTCATTTTAGGATATTTCGGGATCATTTTGTGGTACCAACCGGCATCATTTCTGGATGGTTTCGGTATCCGTCCGGGATCCCGTCGGGGTTATTTTGGGATATTTTCGAGACTATTCCGGGATCATTTCGGGACTATTTCGCGATCATTTAGGGAACTTTCCGGCATAATTTATGTATGGGTTTCGGGATCCGTTCGACATCCCGTCGGGGTATTTTCGGGATCATTTGCGTACTCTTCATTCGCTCCAACGCGCCTGCTGCCTTATGAAAATGGTCCTACAATTAGCTTCGCCTTATTTTTAATCCCGTTGGGGGCATATCGAGACCCTTCCGGAATCATTTTTGGATGGTTTTCGGGATCTGTCCGGGATCCCGCCGGTGTCATTTCGGGACTTTTTCGGTACTATTTCGGGACCATTTTGGGACACTTCCGGGATCATTTCTGTATAGTTTTCGGGATCCGTCCGGGATCCCGTCGGGGTTATTTTGGGATATTTTCGGGACTATTCCGGGATAATTTCTGGATGGGTTTCGGGATCCGTTCGGCATCCCGTCGGGGTATTTTCGGGATCATTTGCATATCTTTGAGAGATAAATTCTTGATGGTTTCCGGGATCATTACGGGACTTTTTCGGGGTCATTTTGGGTCCCTTCCGGCATCATTTCTGGATGGTTTTCAGGATCCGTCCGGCATCATTTCGGGACTATTAGGGGATCATTTGAAGATCTTTCCGGCATCATTTCTGCATAGTTTCCGGGGTTCGTCCGGGATACCGTCGGGGTCATTTCGGGACTTTTTCTCGACTAATACAGGGATCATTTGGGACACCCTTTCGGCATCATTCTGAATGGTCTTCGGGTTCCGTCCGGGATCCCATCAGGGTCATTTCGGGACTTTATCTCGACTAATACGGGATTATTTGGGGACCTTTTGGCATCATTTCTGAATGGTTTTCGGGGTCCGTCCGGGATCATTTCTGGACTATTAGGGAATCATTTGAAGACCTTTTCGGCATCATTTCTTCATAGTTTCCGAGATCCGTCGGGGATATCGACGGGGTCATTTCGGGACCATTTCGGGATCATTTGGGGTTCCTACCGGGATCACATCTGAGTGGTTTTCGGTATCCGTCTGGGATACCGTCGGAGGAATTTCGGGACTCTTTCTCCACTAATACGGGATCATTTGAGAACCTATCCGGCATCATTTCTGCATAGTTTCCGAGATCCGTCGCGGGATCTCGACGGGGTCATTTCGGGACTATTTCGGGATCATTTGGGGTACCTACCGGGATTACATCTGGATGGTTTTTGGTATCCGTCCGGTATCCCGGCGCGATCATTTTCGGGACTTTTTCGGGATCATTTGGGTCTCTTCCGGCATCATTTCTGGATGGTTTTCGGGATCCGTCCGGGATCCCGTCAGGGTAATTTCGGGACTATTAGGGGATCATTTGAGGGACCTTTCCGGCATCATTTCTGGATGGTTGTGGGAATCCGTTCGGGATTCCGACGGGTCATTTGGGGATATTTCGGGATCATTTGTGGTACCAACCGGCATCATTTCTGGATGGTTTCGGTATCCGTCCGGGATCCCGTCGGGTCCTTTCGGGAATTTTTCGGGATTTTTTGGGGCCCCTTCCGAATCATTTCTGGATGGTTTTGGGTACCGTCGGGGTAATTTCAGACTTTTTCGAGATCATTTGGGGTCCCTTCCGGCATCATTTTGGATGGTTTTAGGGATCCGTCCGGGATACGTCGGGTCCTTTCGGGAATTTTTCGGGATTTTTTGGGGTCCCTTCGACTCATTTCTGGATGGTATTTCGGATACCGTCGGGGTAATTTCAGAACTTTTTCGAGATTATTTGGGGTCCCTTCCGGCATCATTTGTGGATGGTTTTAGGGATCCGTCCGGGATCCCGTCTGGGTAATTTCGGGACTATTTCGGGATATTTTGTGCACCTTTCGGCATCATTTATACATGGATCCGTCCGTTATCCCGTCGGGGTAATTTCGGGACTTTTTTTCGAATAATACGGGATCATTTAGGAACCATTTCGGCATCATTCCTGATGGTTTTCGGGGTCCGTCCGGGATCCCGTGAGGGTCATTCGGGACTATTAGGGGATCATTTAAGGACCTTTCCGGCATCCTATCTGGATGGTTTTCGGGATTCGTCCGGGACCGGTCGGGGTCATTTTAAGACTTTTTCGGGATCATTTGGAGTACCTTCCGGCATCATTTCCAGATGGTTTCCGGTACCCCGTCGGGGTAATTTCGGGACTTTTTCGGGATCATTTGGGGTATTTTTCAGCATCATTTCTCATTTTTCGGGATGCGTCCGGGATCCCAGCAGGTTAATTTCGGGACTATTGGGGATTATTTGGGGACATTTCCGGCATCATTTCTGAATAGTTTTCGCGATCCGTTCGGGATCCCGTCGGGGTCATTTCGGGACTATTTCGGGATAATTTTGGGGTACCTTTCGGCATCATTTCTGGATGGTTTTCGGGATCCGTCCGGAATCCCATCAGGGTTAATTCGCGACTTTTCGGGACTATTTCGGAATACGTTTGGGACCCCTCCTGGTTAGTTTCTGGATGATTTTCGGGATCTCTCCGTTCAGCACACTTGCCTTTTTAAATTATGAGCTTTTATGGCCGTGGATTTGCTGCTAATTATTCGTAATTAAAATTCGGTATGTTTTATCTTCAATGTAACACAGCTTTTTCGTTCTAATTTTGAGTTTTTAAATGAATCCTGTAACGACCTGTTATAACAACAAATAAAAACACTTTTTGTAATATTTTAACCAACTAAATACCCGAAAATGCAACATTATTTTCATCTAAACAATTCTCTTTGGTTTTAGCTAATTGAAGTTTCACTCCTTTGTTCTATGAGTAGTAATTCTGTCACCCCTCTCATATCAGTTAATTTAATTTAAAAACAAAATGTATTTTAATTCGAAAAAACTGTATTGTACTGTTCATGAAAGCGTGCCTTTCAGCTGTCTTTTCATTTAGTTCTTTTTTTCCTAAATTACAAAAATAAAATGCATTAGACAAAAATAATTTTTAAACAGATAACTTGATAAGCAGGCCAACGTGAATAGCACATATATTTTTATTTTCTCCTTGCGGACGGGGCCGCGGGTAAAAGCTAGTCTAATATCTAATATCTAATCTAATATATATTATAAATGGCAAAGTTTGGAAGTTTGGATGTTTAGATGTTTGGATGTTTGATTGTTTGGATGTTTGTCCAGACGTTTGTCTTTGTGACTCAATCACGCAAGAACGGCTGGACGGATTTGGATGAAATTTTGCACACATATAGCCAATAGTCTAGAAGGATCTACTAGCTATATATTTTTCAAAAGGGGGCAGGTCCCCGGCCCCTAGAAACAGTTATAATTTAATTATTATATTTTTTCGTCTTTGTGACTGAATCACGCCAGAACGGCTACACGGATTTTGATGAAATTTGGGACACAGACAATAGTCTACTAGCGAAATTTTTTCGAGCATGGAAAGGGGTGTGGGGTCCCATGACCCCTTCAAACAATTACTTTTTAATATTTTTACACATTATAACTTTACGTATACTGGCCTTCACCAATATTACAGACTCAATGGGTCCAATAAGTCGAGGGCTTACAAAGCGAGCAGTGAAACCCTCCGCCTCCTCCCCCCCCTTCTCTCCGCTCTGTTGTAAAATCTACAAATTGTTATAACTCAATTTAAATTTTCTCCTGAATCAATAGTTTTTTGTATCTGGCACATACAGATCGAGGTCTAAACAATTTGGAAAAACGATCAGTGGTCCTCTCCTTCTCCTCTCGCCATCCTCCCTCCTTCAATTGTATTGATTAGCATGCTTTTATTAGCTTTACCTGTATGTTTCTATGTAGCTCTTCATTCGCTCCAACGCGCCTGCTGCCTTATTAACCTTGTTTTATAATTAGCTTCACCTTATTTGTAAGCTCGTTAGGGTCATATCGAGACCCTTCCCGGATCATTTCTGGATGGTTTTCGGGATCCGTCCGGGATCCCGCCGGGGTCATTTCGGGACTATCCCGGGATCATTTGGGACCCTTCTGGGGTAATTTCTGTATAGTTTTCGGGATCCGTCCGGGATCCCGTCGGGGTAATTTTGGCACATTTTCGGGGCTATTCCGGGGTAATTTCGGGACTATTTCCCGATTATATGGGGACCCTTCTGGCATCATTTCTGGATGGTTTTCTGGATCCGTCCGGGATCTCGTCGGGGTCATTTCGGGACTTTTTCGGGATCATTTGGTGGCTCTTCCGGCATCATTTCTGGTTGGTTTTCGGGATCCGTCCGGGATCCCGTCGGGGTCATTTCGGGACTTTTTCGCGACTAATATGGGATCATTTGGGAACCCTTTCGGCATCATTTCTGGATGGTCTTCGGGATTCGTCCGGCATCCCTTCGGGGTCATTTCGGGACTTTTTCGGTATCATTTGGGGTCCCTTCCGGCATCATTTCTGGATGGTTTTCGGGATTCGTCCGGGACCCGTCGGGGTAATTTTAGGACTTTTTCGGGATCATTTGGGGTACCTTCCGGCATCATTTCTAGATGGTTTTCGGGGTCCCGTCGGGGTCATTTCTGGACTTTTGCTCGACTAATTCGGGATCATTTGGAGACCCTTTCGGCATAATTTCTGGATGGTTTTCGGGATCCCAGAAGGGTAATTTCGGCACTATTAGGGGATTATTTGAGGACCTTTTCGGTATCATTTCTGCATAGTTTCTGGGATCCGTCGGGTCTCTCGTCGGGGTCATTTCGGGACTATTTCAGGATCATTTGGGGTACCTACCGGGATCACATCTGGATGGTTTTTGGTATCCGTCCGGGATCCCGTCGCGATCATTTCGGGACTTTTTCGGGATCTTTTGGGGTCCTTTCCGGCATCATTTCTGCATAGTTTCCGGGATCCGTCGGGGATCTCGACGGGGTCATTTCGGGACTATTTCGGGATCATTTCTGCATAATTTCCGGGGTTCGTCCGAGATACCGTTGGGGTTATTTCGGGACTTTTTTTCGACTAATACGGGATTATTTGGGGACCCTTTCGGCATCATTTCTGAATGGTTTTCGGGATCCGTACGGGGTCCGCCCGGGATCACATTTGGATGATTTTGGTATCCGTCCGGGATCCCGTCGCGATCATTTCGGGGCTTTTTTCGGGATCTTTTGGGGTCCTTTCCGGCATCATTTCTGCATAGTTTCCAGGATCCGTCGGGGATCTCGACGGGGTCATTTCGGGACTATTTCGGGATCATTTCTGCATAGTTTCCGGGGTTCGTCCGAGATACCGTCGGGGTAATTTCGGGACTTTTTCTCGACTAATATGGGATCATTTGGGAACCCTTTCGGCATCATTTCTGGATGGTCTTCGGGATTCGTCCGGCATTCCCGTCGGGGTCATTTCGGGACTTTTTCGGTATCATTTGGGGTCCCTTCGGCATCATTTCTGGATGGTTTTCGGGATCGTCCGGGACCCGTCGAGGTAATTTTAGGACTTTTTCGGGATCATTTGGGGTACCTTCCGGCATCATTTCTAGATGGTGTTCGGGGTCCCGTCGGGGTCATTTCGGGACTTTTTCTCGACTAATTCGGGATCATTTGGAGACCCTTTCGGCATCATTTCTGGATGGTTTTCGGGATCCGTTCGGGATCCCAGCAGGGTAATTTCGGGAATATTAGGGGCTCATTTGGGGACCGTTCCGGCATCATCTCTAGATAGTTTTTCGGGATTCCGTCGGGGTCACAATTTGGGTTTTTTCTCGACTGATACGGGATCAATGGGGGACCCTTTCGGCATCATTACTGGATAGTTTTCGGGATCCGTCCGGGATCCCGTCAGGTTCATCTCGGGACTATTAGGGGATCATTTGAGGACCTTTCCGGCATCATTTCTGGATAGTTTTCGGGATCCGTCCGGAATCCCGTCATGATCATTTCGGGACTTTTTCGGGATCATTTGGGGTATTTTCCGACATCATTTCTGTGTGCTTTTCGGGATCCATCCGGGATCCCGTTGGGGACATTTCGTGACTTTTTCGGGATCATTTGATGTCCCTTCCGGCATAATTTCTGGATGGTTTTCGGGATCCGTCAGGAATCCCGTCGGGGCCATTCCTGCACTTTTTCGGGACTAATACGGGATAATTTGGGGAGCCTTTCGGTATCATTTCTGGATGATTTTCGGGATCCCTTTGGGAACCCGTCGGGGTCATTTCGGGACTTTTTTGGGACTAATACGGGATCGTTTAGCGACCCTTCCGGCATCATTTCTGGATGGATTTCGGAATCTGTACGGGAACCCATCAGGGAAATTTCGGGAATTTTTGGGACTATTTCGGGATCATTTTGGGACCCTTTAGGGGTCATTTCGGGATCATATGGGGAGCCTTTCGGCATCATTTCTGGATGGGTTTCGGGATCCGTTCGGGTTCCCATCAGGGTTATTTCGCGACTTTTCGGGACTATTTCGGAATCATTTTGGGACCCCTCCTGGTTAACTTCTGGATGATGTTCGGGATCTGTCCGGGAATTTTGGTATAATCTTAAGACCCTTCCGGGATCATTTTAGGTCTTTTCGCAACCGGCAGTTCAGCACACATTTGCTGCAAATTATTCCAAATTAAAATTCATTATGTTTTATCTATTTTTGATTTTTTAAATGAATCCTGTAACGAACTGTTATAAATACAATTACACTTTTTGTAACATTTTAACCAACTAAATACCCGAAAAAGCAACACTATTTTCATTTAAACAAGTAATGAAGGTTAAGCTCGGGTGTAACCGAACATTACATACTCAGTTGAGAGCTATGGTGACAACATAAGGGAAAATAACCAAGTAGGAAAATGAACCGAGGGCAACCCTGGAATATGTTTGTATGACATGGGTTTCAAATGGAAGGTATTAAAGAGTATTTTAAGAGGGAGTAGGCCATAGTTCTATGGGTGGACGGCATTTGGGGATATCGCCATAAAGGTGGACCAGGGCTGACTCTAGAATTTGTGTGTACGATATGGGTATAAATAAATAAATAAATAAATAAAATGAAAGATGTTAATGAGAATTTTAAAAGGCGTGGGCTTAGTTCTATAGGTGGACGCCTTTTCGAGATATTGTCATAAAGGTGGATTAGGGTTGACTCTAGAATTCGTTTGTACGTTATGAGTATCAAATTAAAGGTATTAATTAGGGTTTTAAAAGGGAGTGGTGGTAGTTGTATATGTGAAGGCGTTTTCCAGATATCGACCAAAATGTGGACCAGGGTGACCCAGAACATCATCTGTTGGATAACGCTAATTTATTTATATATGTAACACCACGAACAGTATTCCTGCCAAGATTTCAAGGGTTTCCCTGCAGAACTTTTTCATTTTCTTCTTCTTAATATGGTAGGTGTCACACCCATTTTACAAAGCTAAAGTTATATTGTGCGTCAATAAACCAATCCAATTACCATGTTTCATCCCTTTTTTCGTATTTGGTATAGAATTATGGCTTTTTTTCATTTCTTGTAATTTTCGATATCGAAAAAGTGGGCGTGGTCATAGTCGGATTTCTGCCATTTTATAAGCTTTTATTTAGTTTCACTTTTGTTGTCTGTAATGGAATCTTGCAAGTTAAATGTGATACACTTCCCGGTGTCCGATTGAGCTGAAATTTTGCACACATGTATAACTCCCATGACAATGCAATATTACTTTGTTAGAATTCGATAAATTAATCGATAACACAGTTACCGGTAAAGATTTGTATTTACTTTGGCATAACAGCCTAAGTCCCATACAAACCCGCCGGTACCTATCCGTGGATTGTGATATTTGGCCGTGGTGAATCACGCGTGTCACGCGTGGTGAATCTCAACGCTTGCGAAAAGCGGAGACACAACCCTCTGCTGTATTTCTGTGTATAACCAACATAGCTGAATTTTTAAGGCTGTTTAACTCTGTAATCTTTTCTGTAATTTATTTTGCTTTTGGAAAAATTACCTATTTGAAAAAAGCTGGCTGAAAAATATTGGCATAACAGCTTGCTTAAGTTAAATCAAGAATGGAAAATCTTGGAAAATTTGAGCAGATGTGGCAATTTCGCGCGTCCGTTGAACGAAATATTGACAATCTGCTGATCATCGCTAGGAAATTAGCGAGATTCCATCAACTAAGCAGCACTTTAGCAATACTACTGTTATTATTTGGCCGCTCAAACACACACACATATTAATTGTGCATTAAATCTAAAATATACAAATACACCGTAATAATTTACACGGCCAAAGCCATAATAATTTACCCTACTAAAAATAAAAAAAATTCATATTTAAATTAAATTTAAGAAAAAGGCTTTTCTAAGTACAAGCTTCTATTACTTGTTAATAAAACGAACTAAAAAGTAAAAAATAAAATTAAAGAAAAAAAAACTTTTTTAAAAATAAGCTTTTATTATTTTGGTTAATAAAATTAACTAAAAAGTAAACAATAAATTGACTCTAAAGAAATATAACACTTTATAAGTTCATTGTAAGCTTAAACGATAATTAGGCTTTTTCGTCCGCGACAAAAAAATTCTATATTGTACATAATTATATATTTTTAACATTAAAACTTTACACCTAAATTATTAAAGCTTACAGTTTATATCACAGTCCTAATTGTTCTAATAAAAGCGTGTTACATTGCGATAGCAAGAAAATGAGATCCTAAATGTTCTTAATTATACCATCAAAATTTAACACGTTTTTTATTAGAACAATTTGGACTGTGATATAAACTGTAAGATTTAATAATTTAGGTGTAAAGTTTTAATGTTAAAAATATATAATTATGTACAATATAGAATTTTTTTGTCGCAGACGAAAACGCCTAATTATCGTTTAAGCTTACAATGAACTTATAAAGTGTTATATTTCTTTAGAGTAAATTTATTGTTTACTTTTTAGTTAATTTTATTAACCAAAATAATAAAAGTTTATTTTTAAAAAAGTTTTTTTTTCTTTAATTTTATTTTATATCAATACAAAGTGAGTTCAGATAAGTACGTGAACTGAGTTTAGTAAAGATATATCTATTTTTGCACAAGTTATCGTGTTAACGGCCGAGCGGAAGGACAGACGGTCGACTGTGTATAAAAACTGGGCGTGGCTTCAACCGATTTCGCCCTTTTTCACAGAAATAAGTTATCGTCCTAGAGCCTAAGCCTCTACCAAATTTCACAAAGATAGGTAAATTTTTGTTCGACTATACCATTAAAAGTATCCTAGAAAAATTAAATGAAAAAGGGCGGAGCCACCCCATTTTTGTAATTTTCTTTTATTTTTGCATTTTGTTGCACCATATAATTACTGGCGTTGAATGTTGACATAATTTACTTATATAATCTAAAGATATTAAATTTTTTGTTAAAATTTGACTTAAAAATTTTTTTTTAAAGTGGGCGTGGTCGTTCTCCGATTTTGCTAATTTTTATTTAGCACACATACAGTAATAGGAGTAACGTTCCTGCCAAATTTCATTATGATATCTTCAACGACTGCCAAATTACAGCTTGCAGAAATTTTAAATTACCTTATTTTAAAAGTGGGCGGTGCCACGCCCATTGTCCAAAATTTTACAAATTTTCTATTCCGCGTCATAAGTCTAACTCTCCTACCAAGCTTCATCGCTTTATCCGTCTTTGGTAATGAATTATCGCACTTTTTCGGTTTTTCGAAATTTTCGATATCGAAAAAGTTGGCGTGGTTATAGTACGATATCGTACGTGCGTAAAGCTCGCAGACCCAAGTGCTCAAAAATAAGTTTAAGTTGTTTGAGAATTAAGTGCATTTTAGGTGCTATTTAGGGCCACAAAAGATAATTTAGGTGCTCATTTGGTTTTCGAGATATTCGCAAAAAAGTGTGGGTCTGCTAGGTTAACGTCAAGCTAGCAGACCCACAACTTAAATTTCATTTTATTTTAAATAAAAAATATATCAAAATTAGGAGCTATTTAGGTGCTTTTTAGGGCCACAAAAGATAATTTAGGTTTTCATTTCGTTTTCGAGATATTCGCAAAAAGGTGTGGGTCTGCTAGGTTAACGTCAAGCTAGCAGACCCACAATTTAAATTTCATTTTTTTTAAATAAAAAAGTATATCAAAATTAGGAGCTATTTAGGTGCTTTTTAGGGCCACAAAAGATAATTTAGGTTTTCATTTCGTTTTCGAGATATTCGCAAAAAGGTGTGGGTCTGCTAGGTTAACGTCAAGCTAGCAGACCCACAACTTAAATTTCATTTTATTTTAAATAAAAAATATATCAAAATTAGGAGCTATTTAGGTGCTTTTTAGGGCCACAAAAGATAATTTAGGTTTTCATTTCGTTTTCGAGATATTCGCAAAAAGTGTGGGTCTGCTAGGTTAACGTCAAGCTAGCAGACCCACAACTTAAATTTCATTTTATTTTAAATAAAAATATATCAAAATTAGGAGCTATTTAGGTGCTTTTTAGGGCCACAAAAGATAATTTAGGTTTTCATTTCGTTTTCGAGATATTCGCAAAAAGTGTGGGTCTGCTAGGTTAACGTCAAGCTAGCAGACCCACAACTTAAATTTCATTTTATTTTAAATAAAAAATATATCAAAATTAGGAGCTATTTAGGTGCTTTTTAGGGCCACAAAAGATAATTTAGGTTTTCATTTCGTTTTCGAGATATTCGCAAAAAGGTGTGGGTCTGCTAGGTTAACGTCAAGCTAGCAGACCCACAACTTAAATTTCATTTTATTTTAAATAAAAAATATATCAAAATTAGGAGCTATTTAGGTGCTTTTTAGGGCCACAAAAGATAATTTAGGTTTTCATTTCGTTTTCGAGATATTCGCAAAAAAGTGTGGGTCTGCTAGGTTAACGTCAAGCTAGCAGACCCACAACTTAAATTTCATTTTATTTTAAATAAAAAATATATCAAAATTAGGAGCTATTTAGGTGCTTTTTAGGGCCACAAAAGATAATTTAGGTTTTCATTTCGTTTTCGAGATATTCGCAAAAAAGGTGTGGGTCTGCTAGGTTAACGTCAAGCTAGCAGACCCACAACTTAAATTTCATTTTATTTTAAATAAAAAGTATATCAAAATTAGGAGCTATTTAGGTGCTTTTTAGGGCCACAAAAGATAATTTAGGTTTTCATTTCGTTTTCGAGATATTCGCAAAAAGGTGTGGGTCTGCTAGGTTAACGTCAAGCTAGCAGACCCACAACTTAAATTTCATTTTATTTTAAATAAAAATATATCAAAATTAGGAGCTATTTAGGTGCTTTTTAGGGCCACAAAAGATAATTTAGGTTTTCATTTCGTTTTCGAGATATTCGCAAAAAGTGTGGGTCTGCTAGGTTAACGTCAAGCTAGCAGACCCACAACTTAAATTTCATTTTATTTTAAATAAAAAATATATCAAAATTAGGAGCTATTTAGGTGCTTTTTAGGGCCACAAAAGATAATTTAGGTTTTCATTTCGTTTTCGAGATATTCGCAAAAAGGTGTGGGTCTGCTAGGTTAACGTCAAGCTAGCAGACCCACAACTTTAAATTTCATTTTATTTTAAATAAAAAAGTATATCAAAATTAGGAGCTATTTAGGTGCTTTTTAGGGCCACAAAAGATAATTTAGGTTTTCATTTCGTTTTCGAGATATTCGCAAAAAGTGTGGGTCTGCTAGGTTAACGTCAAGCTAGCAGACCCACACTTTTTGCGAATATCTCGAAAACGAAATGAAACCTAAATTATCTTTTGTGGCCCTAAAAAGCACCTAAATAGCTCCTAATTTTGATATACTTTTTATTTAAAAATAAAATGAAATTTAAATTGTGGGTCTGCTAGCTTGACGTTAACCTAGCAGACCCACACCTTTTTGCGAATATCTCGAAAACGAAATGAAAACCTAAATTATCTTTTGTGGCCCTAAAAAGCACCTAAATAGCTCCTAATTTTGATATATTTTTTATTTAAAATAAAATGAAATTTAAGTTGTGGGTCTGCTAGCTTGACGTTAACCTAGCAGACCCACACCTTTTTGCGAATATCTCGAAAACGAAATGAAAACCTAAATTATCTTTTGTGGCCCTAAAAAGCACCTAAATAGCTCCTAATTTTGATATACTTTTTATTTAAAAAAAATGAAATTTAAATTTGTGGGTCTGCTAGCTTGACGTTAACCTAGCAGACCCACACCTTTTTGCGAATATCTCGAAAACGAAATGAAAACCTAAATTATCTTTTGTGGCCCTAAAAAGCACCTAAATAGCTCCTAATTTTGATATATTTTTATTTAAAATAAAATGAAATTTAAGTTGTGGGTCTGCTAGCTTGACGTTAACCTAGCAGACCCACACTTTTTTGCGAATATCTCGAAAACGAAATGAAAACCTAAATTATCTTTTGTGGCCCTAAAAAGCACCTAAATAGCTCCTAATTTTGATATATTTTTATTTAAAATAAAATGAAATTTAAGTTGTGGGTCTGCTAGCTTGACGTTAACCTAGCAGACCCACACCTTTTTGCGAATATCTCGAAAACGAAATGAAAACCTAAATTATCTTTTGTGGCCCTAAAAAGCACCTAAATAGCTCCTAATTTTGATATACTTTTTATTTAAAATAAAATGAAATTTAAGTTGTGGGTCTGCTAGCTTGACGTTAACCTAGCAGACCCACACCTTTTTGCGAATATCTCGAAAACGAAATGAAAACCTAAATTATCTTTTGTGGCCCTAAAAAGCACCTAAATAGCTCCTAATTTTGATATACTTTTTATTTAAAATAAAATGAAATTTAAAGTTGTGGGTCTGCTAGCTTGACGTTAACCTAGCAGACCCACACTTTTTTGCGAATATCTCGAAAACGAAATGAAAACCTAAATTATCTTTTGTGGCCCTAAAAAGCACCTAAATAGCTCCTAATTTTGATATACTTTTTATTTAAAATAAAATGAAATTTAAGTTGTGGGTCTGCTAGCTTGACGTTAACCTAGCAGACCCACACCTTTTTGCGAATATCTCGAAAACGAAATGAAAACCTAAATTATCTTTTGTGGCCCTAAAAAGCACCTAAATAGCTCCTAATTTTGATATATTTTTATTTAAAATAAAATGAAATTTAAGTTGTGGGTCTGCTAGCTTGACGTTAACCTAGCAGACCCACACTTTTTTGCGAATATCTCGAAAACAAATGAGAACCTAAATTATCTTTTGTGGCCCTAAATAGCACCTAAAATGCACTTAATTCTCAAACAACTTAAACTTATTTTTGAGCACTTGGGTTCTGCCAGCTTTACGCACGTCGATATCGTTCATTTTAAATAGTGATCTGAGATGAGTGCTCAGGAACCTACATACCAAATTTCATCAAGATACCTCAAAATTTACTCAAGTTATCGTGTTAACGGACAGACGGAAGGACGAATGGACGGACGGACATGGCTCAATCAAATTTCTTTTCGATACTGATGATTTTGATATATCTATCTCGATTCCTTTATACCTGTATAACAACCGTTATTCAATCAAAGTTAATATACTCTGTGAGCTCTGCTCAACTGAGTACAAAAATTCTCTTGGTTTTAGCTAATTGTAGTTTCACTCCTTTGTTCTATGAGTAGTAATTCTTTCACCCCTCCCATATCAGTTAATTTAATTTAAAAGCAAATGTACTTTTTTTTAATTCGAAAAAACTATATTGTACTATTCATGAAAGCGTGCTTTCAGCTTATCTTCTCATTTAGTTCCTTTTTTTTGCTAAATTACAAAAATAAAATACATTAGACAAAAATAATTTTTAAACAGATAACTTGATAAGCAGGCTAACGTGAATAGCACATATATTTATTTTCTCCTTGCGGACGGGGCCGCGGGTAAAGGTTAGTCGAATCTAATCTAATCTAATATATATTATAAATGGGAAAGTTTGGATGTTTGGATGTTTGTATGTTTGGATGTTTGGATGTTTGGATGTTTGTCCAGACGTTTGTCTTTGTGACTCAATAACGCAAGAACGGCTGGACCGATTTGGATGAAATTTTGCACACATATAGCCAATAGCCTAGAAGGATCTACTAGCTATATATTTTTCAAAAGGGGCGTGGTCCCGGCCCCCTAGGAACAGTTATAATTTAATTATTATATTTTTTCGTCTTTGCGACTGAATCACGCCAGAATGGCTACATGGATTTTGATGAAATTTGGGACACAGACAGTAGTCTACTAGCGAATTTTTTCGAACATGGAAAGAGGGGTGGGGGTCCCACGACCCTTTCGAGCAATTACTTTTTATATTTTTACACATTATAACTTTACGTACACTGGCCTTCACCAATATCACAGACTCAAGGGGTCAATAAGTCGAGGGCTTACAAAGTAAGCAGTGAAACACTCCGCCGCCCCCTCCCCCCTTTATCACCCCTCTGGTGTAAAATCTATAAATTGTTATAACTCAATATACATTTCCTCCTACTTCAATAGTTTTTGGTATCTGGCACATACAGATCGAGATATAGACAATTTTGGAGGAACGATCAGTAGTCCTCTCCTTTTGAGAACTTTTCGGGATCATTTGGGGTATCTTCCGGCAACATTTCTAGATGGTTTTCGGAATCAGTCCGGGATTCCCGTCTGGATCATTTCAAGACTTTTTCGGATCATTTGGGGTATCTTCCGGCAACATTTCTAGATGATTTCGGGATCTGTCCGGGATCCCGTCGGAGTTATTCGGGGTAATTTTGGGACCCTTCCCGGATAATTTCTTCACGATTTTCGGGATCTGTCTGAGTTTTTTCGTGACTTTTTCCGGGCTATTTCCGGATCATTTACTAACCCTTCAGAGGTCAATTGTGGATGGTTTTCGGGATCCCGTCAGGGTCATTTCGGGATTTTTTCGGGACTATGACGGAATCAATTTGGGACCCCTCCGGGATAATTTCTGGTGATTTCGGGATCTGTCCGGGATCCCGTCGGAGTTTTTTTGTGACTTTTTCCGGACTATTTTGAGATCATTTGAGGAACCTTCAGAGATCAATTCTGGATGGTTTGGGGACTTTTCCGGGATCATTTGGGGATCCTTCCAGTCATTTTTGGATGGTTTTCGGGATCTCGTCAGGGTCATTTCGGGCATTTTTCGTGACTATTTCGGAATCATTCCAGTCATTTTTGGATGGTTTTCGGGATCTCGTCAGGGTCATTTCGGGCCTTTTTCGTGACTATTTCGGAATCATTTTGGGACCCCTCCGGGATAATTTCTGGATGATTTTCGGGATTTGTTCGGGATCCCGTTGGAGTTTTTTCGGGACTTTTTCCGGACTATTTCGGGATCATATGCGGACCGTTCGGTAATCAATTCTGGATGGTTTTCGCGGTCCGTCCGGGATCCCGTCAGGTCATTTCGGGAATTTTCGTGACTGCTTCGGGATTATTTTGAGACCCTTCCGGCATCATTTCTGGATAGTTTTCGGGATTTGTCCGGGATCCCGTCGGTATCATTTCGTTACTATTTTGGTGTCATTCAGGGACTCTTCCGGGATCATTTTAGGTCTCTTCGAAACCGGTAATTCAGCACACATGGCCGTGGATTTACTGCAAATTATTCGTAATTAAAATTCGGTATGTTTTATCTTTAATATCTAACACAGCTTTTTCGTTCTATTTTTAAAGGAATCATGTAACGAACTGTTACAACTATAATTACAATTTTTTTAATATTTTAACCAACTAAACACACGAAAAAGCAACACTACTTTCATTTAAAAATTCTTTTGGTTTTAGCTAATTATAGTATCACTCCTTTGTTCTATGAGTAGTAATTCTTTCACCCCTGTCATATCAATTAATTTAACTTAAAAACAAAATGTATTTTTTAATTCGAAAAAAAGTATTGTGCTATTCATGTAAGCGTGCCTATCAGCTCATTTAACTCTTTTTTTAATGTATTAAAAAATAAAATACATTGACAGAAGCAATTTTTAAACAGACAACTTGATAAGCAGGCTAACGTGAATAGCACATATATTTTATTTTCTCCTCGCGGACGGGGCCGCGGGTAAAGGCTAGTATATATTATAAATGGGAAAGTTTGGATGTTTGGATGTTTAGATGTTTGGATGTTTGGATGTTTGTCCAGACGTTTGTCTTTGTGACTCAATAACGCAAGAACGGCTGGACCGATTTGGATGAAATTTTGCACACGTATAGCCAATAGTCTAGAAGGATCTACTAGCTATATATTTTTGAAAAGGGGCGTGGTCCCCGCCCCCTAGGACAGTTATAATTTAATTATTATATTTTTTCGTCTTTGCGACTGAATCACGCCAGAATGGCTACACGGATTTTGATGAAATTTGGGACACAGACAATAGTCTACTAGCGAAATTTTTTTCGAACATGGAAAGGGGGTGGGGTTCCCACGACCCCTTCGAACAATTACTTTTTAATTATTTTTACACATTATAACTTTACGTATACGGGCCTTCACCAATATTACAGACTCAATGGGTCAAATAAATCGAGGGCTTACAAAATGAGCAGTGACACCCTCCGCCCCCCTCTCCCCCTTCTCTCCTCCTCTGGTGTAAAATCTATAAATTGTTATAACTCAATATACATTTTCTCCTAAATCAATAGTTTTTGGTATCTGGTACATACAGATCGAGATCTAAACAATTTTGGAAAAACGATCAGTGGTCCTCTCCTTCTCCTCCCGCCATCCGCCCTCCTTCAATTGTTTTTATTAGCACGCTTTTATTAGCTTTACCTGTATGTTTCTATGTAACTTTTCATTCGCTCCAATGCGCCTGCTGCCTTATTAACATGGTTTTATAATTAGCTTCACCTTATTTGTAATCCCGTAAGGGTCATATGGAGACCCTTCCGGGATCATTTCTGGATGGTTTTCGGGGTCGGTCCGGGATCCCGCCGGGGTAATATCGGGACTTTTTCGGGATATTTCCGGGATCATTTTGGGACCCTTCCGGGATCATTTTTGTATAGTTTTCGGGATCCGTCCGGGATCCCGTCGGGGTTATTTGGGACATTTTCGGGACTATTCCGGAATCATTTCGGGATTATTTCGCGATCATTTGGGGACCCTTCCGGCATCATTTCTGGATGGTTTTCCGGATCCGTCCGGGATCCCGTCGGGGTACTTTCGGGATCATTTGCGTACCTTCGAGAGATAAATTCTTGATGGTTGCCGGGATCATTACGGGACTTTTTCGGGGTTACTTTTGGGTCCATTTAGGCATCATTTCTGGATGGTCTTCGGGATTCGTCCGGGATATCGTAGGGGTAATTTGTGGACTTTTTCGGGATCATTTGGGGGCTCTTCCGGCATCATTTCTGGATGGTTTTCGGGATCCGTCAGGGATCTCGTCGGGGTAATTGGGGGACTTTTCGGGATCATTTGGGGCTCTTCGGCATCATTTCTGAATGGTTTTCGGGATCCGTCCGGGATCTCGTCGGGGTCATTTGCGGACTTTTTCGGGATCATTTGGGGGCTCTTCCGGCATCATTTCTGGATGGTTTTCGGGATCCGTTCGGGATCCCGTCGGGGTCATTTCGGGACTTTTTCGCGACTAATACAGGATCATTGGGGACCCTTTCGGCATCATTACTGGATGGTTTTCGGGATCCGTCCGGGATATCGTCGGGTAATTTGTGGACTTTTTCGGGATCATTTGGGGGCTCTTACGCATCATTTCTGGATGGTTTTCGGGATCCGTCCGGGATCTCGTCGGGGTAATTGGGGGACTTTTTCGGGATCATTTGGGGGCTCTTCGGCATCATTTCTGATGGTTTTCGGTATCCGTCCGGGATCTCCTCGGGGTCATTGGGGACTTTTCGGGATCATTTGGGGGCTCTTCCGGCATCATTTCTGGATGTTTTCGGGATCCGTTCGGGATCCCGTCGGGGTCATTTCGGGACTTTTCGCGACTAATACGGGATCATTTGGGAACCCTTTCGGCAACATTTCCGGATGGTTTTCGGGATCCGTCCCGGATCTCGTCGGGGTCATTTGGGGGCTTTTTCGGATCATTTGGGGGCTCTTCCGGCATCATTTCTAGATGGTTTTCGGGATCCGTCCGGGATCTCGTGGGGGTCATTTGGGGACTTCCGTGACTAATACGGGATCATTTGGGAACCCTTTCAGCATCATTTCTGGATGGTTTTCGGGATCCGTCCGGGATCCCATCAGGGTATTTCGGGACTATTAGGGGATCATTTGGGGACCTTTCCGGCATCATTTCTGGATAATTTTCGGGATCCGTCCGGGATGCCGACGAAGTCATTTCGGAACTATTTCGGGATCATTTGGGATACCTACCGCCATCATTTCTGGATGGTTTTTGGGATTCGTCCGGGATCCCGTCGAGGTCATTTCGGAACTTTTTCTCGACTAATACGGGATCATTTGCGGACCCTTTCGGCATCATTTCTGGATAGTTCTCGGGATCCGTTCGGCATCCCGTCACGGTCATTTCGGGACTATTAGGGGATCATTTGAGGACCTTTCCGGCATCATTTCTGGATAGTTTTCGGAATCCTTTCGGGATCCCGTCAGGGTCATTTCGGGACTTTTTCGGATCATTTAAGGATGGCTTTCAGGATTCGTCCGGGAACCCGTCAGGGTAATTTCTGGACTTTTCCGAGACTATTTCGGGATCATTTTGGGACCTTCCCAAGATCATTTCTGGATGGATTTCGGGATCTGTCCGGGATGCCGTCAGGGTCATTTGGGACTATTAGGTGATCATTTGAGAACCTTTCCGCATCACTTCGAATGGTTTTTGGGTATCCGTTCAGGATCCCGTCCGAATAATTTCTGGACTTTTTCGGGATCATTTGGGTCCTTCGGCATCATTTCTGGATGGTTTTTGGGATTCGTCCGGCATCCCGTCGGGGTCATTTCGGGACTTTTTTTCGACTAATACGGGATAATTTGCTGGCCCTTTCGTATCATTTCTGGATAGTTTCGGGATCCGTCGGGATGCCGTCAGGGTCTTTCGGAACTATTAGTGAGATCATTTGAGGACCTTTCCGGCATCATTTCTGATAGTTTTCGGGATCCTTTCGGGGTCCCATCAGGGTCATTTCGGGACTTTTTCGGCAACATTAAGATTGGTTTTCAGATCGTCCGGGATCCCGTCAGGTATTTCTGGACTTTTCCGAGACTATTTCGGGATCATTTTGGACCCTCCCAAGATCATTTCTGGATGTGATTTCGGGATCTGTCCGGATGCCGTCAGGGTCATTTTGGGACTATTAGGTGATCATTTGAGGGACCTTTCCGGCATCACTTCTGCATGGGTTTCGGTATCCGTTCAGGACCCGTCTGAATAATTGCGGGACTTTTTCGGGATCATTGGGTCCCTTCCGAGCATCATTTCTGATGGTTTCGGGATTCGTCCGCATCCGTCGGGTCATTTCGGACTTTTTCGGGATCATTTAATGATGGCTTTCAGGATTCGTCCGGGAACCCGTCAGGGTAATTTCTGGGACTTTTCCGAGACTATTTCGGGATCATTTTGGGACCTTCCCAAGATCATTTCTGGATGGATTTTCGGGATCAGTCCGTGATGCCGTCAGGGTCATTTGGACTATTAGGTGATCATTTGAGGACCTTTCCGGCATCACTTCTGGATGGTTTTCGGTATCCGTTCCAGGATCCCGTCGGAATCATTGCGGGACTTTTTCGGCATCATTTGGGGTCCCTCCCAAGATCATTTCTGGATGGATTTCGGGATCTGTCCGGGATGCCGTCAGGGTCATTTGGGACTATTATGTGATCATTTGAGGACCTTTCCGGCATCACTTCTGGATGGTTTTCGGTATCCGTTCAGGATCCCGTCGAATCATTGCGGGACTTTTTCGGGATCATTTGGGTCCCTCCCAAGATCATTTCTGGATGGATTTCGGGATCTATCCGGGATCCCGTCAGGGTCATTTAGGGATGAGTTCGGGATCCGTCCGGGATCCCGTCGTTTCATTTCGGGACTATTTCGGGATCATTTGGGGTACTTACCGGCATCATTTCTGGATGGTTTTCGGGATCCGTCCGGGATCCCGTCGGGGTCATTTCGGGACTATTTCTGGATCATTTGGTGTACCTACCGGCATCATTCTGGATGGTTTTCGGGATCCGTCCGGATCTCGCCGGGTCATTTCCGGACTTTTTCGGGATCATTGGGGTACCTTCCGGCATCATTTCTATATGGTTTTGGGTATAAGTCCGGGATCCCATCGGGATCAGTTCGGGACTTTTTCGCGACTAATACGAGATTATTTGGGACCCTTTCGGCATCATTTCTGGATAGTTTTAGGGATCCGTCCCGGATCCCGACGGGGTCATTTCGGGATCATTTGGGATACCTACCGGCATCATTTCTGGATGGTGTTCGGAATCCGTCCGGGATCCCATCGGTTTCATTTCGGGACTATTTCGGGATCATTTGAGGTACCTACCGGCATCATTTCTGGATGGTTTTCGGGATCCGTCCGGGATCCCGTCGTGTCATTTCGGGACTATTTCCAGATCATTTGGGTACCCCACCGGCATTATTACTGGATGGTATTCGGGATCCGTCCGGGATCCCATCGGGGTCATTTCGGAATATTTCTGGATCATTTGGGGTACCTACCAGCATCATTTCTGGAGGGTTTTCGGGATCCGTACGGGATCCCGTCAGGTTCATTTCGAGACTTTCTCGGGATCATTTAAGCATGGTTTTCAGGATCCGTCCGAGATCCCATTAGGGTAATTTCTGGAATTTTCCGAGACTATTTCAGGATAATTTTGGGACCCTTCCAAGATCATTCCTGAATAGATTTCGGGATCTGTCCGTGATCCCGTCAGGTTCATTTAGGGATCCGTTCGAGATCCCATAAGGGTCATTTCGGGACTTCTTCTGGACTACTTCAGGATCGTTTTTGGATGGTTTTCGGGATCCGTCCGGGAGCCCGTCTGGGTAATTTCGGAACTTTTTCAGGGCTAATACGGGATCATTTGGGGACCCTTTCGGCATCACTTCTGGATGGATTTCGGGATCTGTACGGGAACCCATAAGGGTAATTTCGGGACTTTTTCGGGACTATTTCGGGATCATTTGGAAGCCCTTTAGGGGTCATTTCATAACTTTTTCTGTATTATTTCGGGATCAGTTGGGGACCCTTCCGGCATCAATTCTTGATGGTTTTCCGGATCCATCAGAGTAATTTGAGGACCCTTCCGAGGTCATTTCTGGATCCGTCCGGGATGTTGTAGGAGTAATTTCGAGATCTTTTTTGTTACTTTTTCGGGATAGTTTTGGGACCCTTCCCGGATCATTTCTGGATCCGTGCGGGATCCCATCGGGGTCATTTCCGGACTATTTCGGAATCATTTTGGGACCCTTCCGGAATCATTTCTGTATGGTTCTCGCGATACGTTGTGGATCCTCTCGGGGTCATTTCGGAACTTTTTCTGGAATATGTCGGGATAATTTAGGAACCCTTTCTGGATATTTTCTGGATGGTTTTTGAGATCCGTCGGAGAGCCCGTCAGGGTAATTTCGGAACTTTTTCGGGACTATTCCGGGATCATTTTGATACCCTTCAGGGATCATTTCTGTGTGGTCCTCTGGATTTCTCTAGAATCGTGTCGTTGTCATTTCGGGTTTTTTGGTCTATTCCGGGCAATTTTGAAGACCCTTCGGGGACATTTCTGGATGGTTTTAGGGATCCGCGATAGCGTCGGGGTAATTTCGTGGATTTTTATGGATAATTTCGGAATATTTTGGGAATCATATCAGGTTATCAGCTCATTTAGATCTTTTTTTACTCAATTACAAATATAAAATGCATTACCCAGAAACAAAACTTTTAAACAGATAACTTGATAAGCAGGCTATCGTGAAAAGCCCAATATATTTCATTTTCTCCTTGCGGACGGGGCCGCGGGTAAAGGCTCGTATATTATAAATGGGAAAGTTTGGATGTTTGAATGTCCAGACGTTTGTCTTTGTGCCTCAATCACGCAAGAACGGTTGGACGGATTTGGATGAAATTTGGCACACATATAGCCAATAGTCTAGAAGGATCTACAAACTATATATTTTCTCAAATGGGGGAGGTCCCCGCCCCTAGGAACAGTTATAATTTAATTATTAAATTTTTTCGTTTTTGTGACTGATCACGCCAGATCGGCTACACGGATTTTGATGAAATTTGGAACACAGACAATAGTCTACTAGCGAAATTTTTTTCGAACATGGAAGGGGGGGTGGGGTTCCCACGACCCCTACGAACAATTACTTTTTAATAATTTTTACACATTATAACTTTACGTATACTTGCCTTCACCAATATTACAGACTCAATGGGTCAAATAAGTCGAGTGCCTACAAAGTGAGCAGTGACACCCTCCGCACCCCTGCCCTCTTCTCTACCCCTCTGGTGTAAAATCTATGAATTGTTTATAACTCAGTATAAATTTTCACCTAAATCAATAGTTTTTGGTATCTGGCACATACAGATCGAGATCTAAACAATTTGGAGAAACCATCAGTGGTCCTCTCCTTCTCCTCCCGCCATCCGCCCTCCTTCAGTTGTTTTTACGGTCATATCGAGACCTGACGGGATCATTTCTGGATGGTTTTCGGGATCCGTCCGCGATTCCGCCGGAGTCATTTCGGGACTTTTTCGGGACTATTCGGGATCATTTTGGGACCCTTCCGTGATCATTTCTGTATAGTTTTCGAGATCAGTCCGGGATCCCGTCGGGGTTAATTTGGGACATTTTCGGGACTATTCCGGGACTATTTCGCGATAATTTGGGGACCCTTCTGCCATCATTTCTGGATGGGTTTCGGGATCCGTCCGGCATCCCGTCGTGGTATTTTCGGGATCATTTGCGTACCTTTGAGAGATAAATTTTTGATGGTTTCCGAGATCATTACGGGACTTTTTCGGGGTCATTTTTGGGTCCCTTCCGGCATCATTTCTGGATGGTTTTCGGGTTCCGTCCGGGATCCCGTCGGTGTCATTTCGGGACTTTTTCTCGACTAATACGGGATCATTTGGGGACCCTTTCTGCATCATTTCTGGATGGTTTTCAGGATCCGTCCGGGATCCCGTCAGGGTCATTTTGGGACTATTAGGGTCATTTGGGAACATTTCGGGCATCATTTCTGGATAGTTTTCGGGATCCGTCCGGGGTCATTTCTGCAGCCTCTCGTGACTGTTGTGCCGAGTGTCCCTCTGTGCGAGTCGCAGCACCATTTAGCGGTTGGTCCTCTTCTAGCACATTAGGCTTTTGAGGTCCTTTTCGACTTCGCCCACCTCTAGCGTGTTAGGGTTTTTATCCTCGGGACTTCTTTTCCTGAGTCGCATGTAAATTTTGCCAGTGCCAAAGGACATTTTGCCAAGCTGCATTACAAAATATCCTCCGCCTGCTTGTTTATTTGGAATATGTAGAACTGACCATCCTCGGTAGGCCGGAATACAGGAAGTACCTTCCAATTCTGAGTCGGTATGTTCGGATTCTGATTCTGCAGAAGTCGCAGTGTATGCTCCGACTTCATCACGCATGGTATCCATACCTTAACTTTTGGTACCATGTGTATTTGCGCTTTATCCACCACCTCAAACCGCGCGTTAGTGCCTTGCCTTTGGAGGTTTGGAACCACTTCCTCCAGCCACCGCAAGCTCGCGATATTGTCGCACGCTATCATCTTCACACCATTATACCATCCCCCGAATTAAAGGTTGGAAGGGGCTTACTTGGTTGTTCCCGCATCATCTTAAGCATTATGGTAATAAGCTCCCTTTCTACAGATCTCCACCTTTCAGTAGTCATTTGTCCGAAAGGACTGCTACGATCAACCAGCGCCACAGTCAGTGACTGCTTTTTACACATCACTCATCTCGGGAAAAGCAGGAGTCTTAGTGTTATCTCCCTTTGGCACCTCCGAGAAAGCCGGAGTCTTAACGTTAACTCCCTTTAGCGCCTCCGATAAAGCCGGAGTCTTAGCGTTATCTCCCTTTGGCTTATCTCCTACTTCCGTAGTTGGAACTTCCCTCTGACTCGTACCTTTCGTTTAAGTTGTTACCTCGCTATTGGAGCCCATCTGTCTTACAGCTTTGGGCCTACTTGTCTTGTCTATGCGACTGCCCTGGCTCGCGGCTCTAGGACTGGGCCCTTTCTGCCTCTTGAAAGCAGGCTTGTCGCCTTCCGCCGAACGTTGCCTCTTCATTCTGCCATTCGACGCTTCTTCCTCCTCGTACCGATTGCAGAACCGAGGGTTTCTCGCAGCAAACCTTTTGAACTGCCTTCGACCTACTTCTACTGCTTCATGGGCCCATTCCAAGCGCTCGATCTCCACTTCTGTTGGGTCGACCACTGCTCCCAAGCGTTGTACAATTCTTAGTGCTGCACGGTACTGCGAGAGCGCTCTTTTACTTCCTCTGCTCCGTACACTTCTCCACTCTTCTACTCCGTTTTCATTTGTGTGCTTCTCCAACACGGAGTTCATTGAATCAGCACTACTCTCGCTCCCCGAGTCCGACGCATCGCTTAGTTCGTATTTGTCGTCCTTGGATTGCGACTCTGTTCTCATCTTTACATCGTCCTTATTAAAATCAGGTAATGAGTCGTTCATCTTGGTCGTACGACCACCTGCCCGACAAGGCGGGCTCAGCGGTCCAGTATTATATACGGGGAAAGAACCGTCCGCCACAGCAGCGCCCCTTCCTGTGGTAAGGCCATAAATACTTCCCAAGGTGGCCCGTTTCCGGGAAGGCTCCGTTCGAATACAGCCGAATTTATGCCCTGGCTGCAAATCGTCTAATAGGCACGGCCCGCATAACACCCTGGATTAGGGGGTTGGCAGTTCTTGGTCACCGATATCCCGCCGCCCTCCTATGAGGTGAAACAGCGTAGATGTCAGTCCTAAACAGCTCCGCCTCATAGTCGGGCGCTATGGAGTTCGGCTAAGCCCTCACACCAACGACAAGGTGCCTACCCTAATGAGGGGTTTGTTATGGAAAAGATCTTTGATCTTGAAATTTGGCGGACGTCTTTTTTGCGTCGTCTGTGCTATAGGATTTCAAATCTTATTGGGACATCTTTTATTGTTGACCACCCGTGGTGACCTTATTTGTGTTTTTTTATCATATTTTTTTTTGTTTTGTTTTTGTTTTTTTTACCTTGTAAAGTGCCTTTTGTTTTGATTTTATCTGTTTATCCCTGACGTAAACCTCATCTCCTGGCTCAAATTCCTTAGCTCTTTTCCTTTTTTTATTCAATCGGAGATTTCTTAACTCCTGGTTTCCCTGATCTCCTTGTGGACCCTGCTTTTGAGCTTGGTTAGGCCTTGGTAGTTAATTCTTTCGGTTCTGTTAAAAAATATGCCGCTAGGCTTTCTCTTCGTTACAGAGTGTATTGTTGTGTTGTAGCGATCGACAGCAATATACACCAATTCATTTGGTCTAACGTTATTAATTTCTTTCCGGAGGCACCGATAAATCTTAATAATGATAGAGTGGAATTTTTCAATATGGCCATTTACTTCACTTCCTTGAATTGGAGTCTGATAGAGTTCGATTTCCAAACCTCTTATGTAGTAACATACCAAGGGAGTTATAAATCCCCTCTCATTGTCGGTGACTATCGTTTTAGGAGTTGTGAAATATTGGATTACTTTAGCTAGTTTAGCACGGAGAGTGACGAATGCTTTATTTTTAATGTGAAAAAGCTTGAAAAATTTTGAAAATTTGTCTATGCAAGTTAAAAATGTCTCCCCTTGAATTTCAAAAATGTCCACATGCACTATTTCGCATGGATATTTCGGCACTGGGCTCTCTTTTATCGGTGGTACTGCTGGATGCCTATCATATTGTTAGCAAGGCAGGTTTCACAAATAGAAGTGAAATTTTTTATCTTACTAGCCATTTTGGGAAAATAATACTTTTCCAAGATTTTTTCCCTATTTTCTTTTGAGTTTCTATGGGCCCTCCTATGTTCTGTCTCTATTATACCACAAATCCTATCCTCGTTGTCCACATCCTCGACCACCCTCTGAGTTATCCTAATTTTGTATAAAAGGAAATGATCTATATAAACTTTTTGTAGGCGTTGTAAGTAGCTTTCTGGAATCTTTATTCCATTTATGAGTGTCGGGTTTAGACGTTCCTTCAAGGCTTCGGTTAAGCTGGCCTTTTCAATAATATCTAATCTCACATCATTACGAGTGTATCCTGGATGTGGGTTTTCAACACAAGTCATTGCATTCCCCTCCGTAAAAATTATTTGGTTTCGGAAAACGTTCAAAGGGGCTTCTACGTGTGGAATAAGTTCCGAATAATCCTTTTCAGCACTGTGAGCTGTCCCCTCGTCCCTTCTAGCTTCTGTTAATATACCGTTGGGTTCCGACGGTGCTGTTAAATGGTTTGACTGGCATGGAATTCTGGAGAAAGCATCCGCCACGACATTCGACTTACCAGGAGTGTAAATCAATTCGTGGTTATACTCTTCTATTCTAGCCTTCCACCTCTTCAACTTGGCGTTATAGTTTCGACTTCCTAACGCAAAAGTGAGAGGCTGGTGGTCAGTGAAAATTCTAACTTTTTTCGCCCCATAGAGGTAGGATGTCAAGTTGTCTAGAGCCCAAACTATAACCAACATTTCCTTCTCGTTTGTGGCATAGTTTTCCTCTGTTCCACTTAAAGATCTTGAGGTGTAAGCAACGGGTCGATCTTTCCCTGTTTCTCCTTGGGATAGCACCCCACCAATGGCATAGTTTGAAGCGTCGGTGGTAAGGTTGAATGGTTTTTCGAAGTCTGGAAATGCGAGAATATCTGAGGAAACGAGTAGTTTTTTAGGGTATCGAAGGCCTGAAGGGCCTCGGAATTCATTTTGATACGCACTCTTCTAGATTGGTTAGCCTTGACCTGCGAATTCTCACCGCGTGTGAGATTGGTCAAGGGTTTAGCAACCTTAGCGTAATCTCGGTAATACGACGTCATTCCCAAAAAGCTTTAAAGTTCCTTAAGCGTTTCTGGGGGTGAGAGGTTCTCTATAGCTTGGACCTTTGCAGGATCCGCCTTCATCCCGTGGGATGTGATTACATATCCCAGAAATTCTACTTCCGTTTTCATAAACTTAGTGTTTTCCAAATTCACTCTCAAATTAGCATCCGAAAGCCGTTTAAACACTAACTTTAAATTTACTAAATGTTCGTCGGTACTTTTTCCAAAGCCCATAATGTCGTCGATATACACGTAGCATATCCTCCCTATATACTCTTTAAGGACGTCATCAATCATTCCCTGGAATACAGTGGAGCGTTTTTTAACCCAAAAAGTAATCTCAGAAATTCGTACTTTCCATTCAGGGTTGAAAACGCTGTTTTGGGTATATCTGTTTCTTTCATTGTGATTTGGTGAAAGCCTGAGGTCAGATCTATGGTTGTGAAATATTTTGCGTTCCCTAAACTGGCCAGCGTTGCATTAATATCTGGAATATGATAGGGCTCCGGCACGGTGACCGCATTCAAACGATTGAAGTCCACTACCATTCTATACTACTTTTCACCAGAGGGTTTGGGTTTTTTCTGAACTACCCAAATAGGAGAATTGTACGGTCTTTTGGATGGTCATATAATTCCTTCTTCAAGCAATTTGCTTTTCTACCTATTCCCTCATATTTGCAGGATATGGGTGACTTTTCGTGTATATGGGCTCATTCGTAGTAGTCTTTATCTCAGCTCGAACTGTGATTTTAATATTTGTTTTGATGTTAAGTGGACCGAACAAATGAGAATATTTTTCTATCATGGCTTTTAGGCTTGGGAGAATTGCGTCGCGTATATCGTTAGTTTCGAAAAAATTAGGGCTTCCTACGACTTTGTTTTTTGAGCAGAATTCCTGTAGTGGGATCCATTGTAAGGACATGTTTTTTTCTATCTATGACGGCACCCAGTTCTTTGAGGGTGTCATCGCCTATTATCCCATCAAACGAGCTCACACCAGGCAGTGCGTAAAAGGTCACCATAGTTTCGTTACCAGCATTTTGAGAAAATCTCCCACTGATTTTTTTGTTTATTACTACAGGTCCTGCTACGGTGGTTACTGAGAAAGGTGGATTGACTGGGACTGTATTAGGTGCCAATTCAGGTCTTATAAAATTTTTATTTGCCCCTGTGTCAACTAAGAACTTTAGGGCTACTTTGTTTGGTGTCAAACAAGTGAGATAGGGTATACTGGATTGCGCGGTGGTCCTCATATGAAGTAGGCTGGTGGCCCGTCCGCCAAAAAATTTACCTGCTGGGAGATGTCTTCTGTCGATTCAGCATACGCCGAAGGTCCACTTTCTACATCTGCGCTGTTGGATTCCATGTTGTGGAGCCTCTGCTGTTTAGGCATCTTTTCAATCGATGATGTGGGCCCTCTTTTGAAAGCGTTGTTATTCGTCGGGTCGGGTCATGTAGTTCACCTGTCTGCTTTGAACACTGTCATCAGCATCCATTCTTTCCGCAGCTGTTGGGGCTGCGGGTCTACCAGGAGGTGCGGTGTTCGTCCCTTGATTGCCTTGGAATCTGTTGTAGGATGACCGGCTATTCCCTTGAGTATTGTTCCGATTCGTCCAATTGTATGTTGACCGTGAACGAGGAGGTAACGGTGGTCTCTGAGTAACTTGCGACAAGGTATTGGTGGGGACAACTAATCTATTTCGAGTGTTTGCATGGACTATTGTGTTCCTTAACATTAGGTTCTGGATGTCAAGGCAGGCCGAGTACGCTTCTGGCAGTGTTTTTGGCTTCTGCACTCTAAGCATACGCGACAATTCTGGACTGAGACCCCGTATGAAAACATAGAGTGCCCTGTTACGGTACGTTTCCACAAGGACCGGCACGGTTTCCTGGCTATAGTCATCGCACTTGATTTTGTTCACTATTAGAGACAACTGATGAGATACCGTTGCGTAGAACTCATCTAGTATTGAACCTCTCTGAGCTAGCTGATTCAGTTGGTGCTCTAAAGTCCTAATGTCCCTTTTGTCTGCGTAATTCAGCGATAATACCCTTTTAATTTCTACCGAATCGCTATCGAAAACATTATACGCTACCAGTGCTGCATCGGCAACGCCACGGATTTTCTGCCTAATGTGTTGCAGGATGGCACGATACGGGAACCTTTCCTTGACGATGTCGTAGTCCGAAAGAATTCCTTCAACGCTGTGAACCCATGAGATGTATTGAGAAGGGCTGCCTTCAAAACTTGCAGCTCCTTTACGCAGTCGGGAAGTCTGCCAATATCTTTTAGGACTTGCTCCGACAGTGGTGTTCGCACCGCTGCCAGTACCCCCTGTGGCTGCGTTCTTACGCCACCCTGTTCTACTCTTCCCAATCGCTCATCGATTCTGGCAAGATTTTGTTCTAAACTCGCGTTATTGCATTCAATTTTCCCTAGTCTAGAGTTCAGAGCAACACCGTTGCTTTCGATACCCCCAAGCCGTGTCTCAAGCCGCCTAATCTGCTCGAGACGAGCATTGATGCTCCCATTAAGTTCATTAACTTTCGTGGCTAAAGCGTCCATTTCAGATTTAAAAAAAAATTAGTTTGATATTAAAAAATATATTTTCTAATTTTAATTTGGCAAGCGGTGGCTCTTTAAAAATTGTTTTTATTTTTTTGTGTTACTTACTGGCGTTCGCGATCACCTGACGGGATAGTCCTTATAGCACAGACGATTTGTTTGTTTTTTGTTTTTGTTTTAATGTTGTGATTACGCTTTGACAGTTTCCTGCAAAGAAAAAAAGGCTTTAGTTACATTTGTGAAACTTTTACCGCGTTCTTATGGCAACGGCGACATGTACCAAGTTGGCGTTTCCCAGTAAATTATTCTTTAAATAATTAGAGTTTTGGTCAGAGGAAGCTGGTCATTCCTTTTTAGTCGTCAGCAATCAGATTGAAGGCAACCTACTAAGGGACAGTTGCTCCACAAGGCTCTGGACATATTGCAAATCTTTAGCGTGTTCTTATGGGTTGCAATTGTCATAAGTGGAAAGTGCTTTCCAACGATTAGTTCTTTGATGGATCAGGCACTTCGGGATATTCATACCAGGGCATCTAATGTCGGGTTGAAAGTCAATGCGGAGAAGACGGATATGGTTTTGTTTACAAAGAGGTACAAGGTCCCAAATTGGACCAGGCATAAGTTAGGAGGGGTGGCCTTACAGGAGAAACCTTGCACAAAATATCTATGAATCATCCTAGACAGTAAGCTGTCATGGAAGCTCAACGTGGAGGAGAGGGTCAAGAATGCTGGGGTGTACGTGGAGCCTATCGCCCTCTCTTTCTCATTGGGTTTTTACAGCGATTGTATGCCCTATTCTATACTATGGAGTTCTTGTTTGGTGGAAAGCCACACAAAAAGCAACATACCACAAAAAATTAGAGGGGGTATGCAGACTTTCGATGCTTAGCATTACGGGAGCCCTGAAAACAACCCCGACGGCTGCACTGTATGCCATTCTGCACATCCCACCTGTAGACCTGGTAGCAAAGAACAAAGCGTTAACGACCGCAGCCAGGCTCGGTGCTTCGGGGCAGCTTGAGCGCCGACCATATGGCCATAGTAATATAGCGTCATCAATCACAAGACGAGCAGACTACATGATTCCCTATCTGCGCTTCGAGGGAGATCTTAAGGCCACAATAGAGGTGTACGGTTGGCGCAAGGATGCGCAAATGGCGGACGAGGCGATACATGTGTACAGCGATGGTTCCAAAGTAGTGGAAGGTGTAGGGTCTGCGGTATACTGCGCTGATCCGGAAATAAGCAGATTATACAGGCTGCCGGATTACTGTGGCGTTTTCCAAGCGGAAATATTAGCCGTAACCAAAGCAGTAGAAACCCTGGAAGAGAATAGCTTAAGCTGCAAACCGTGTTAACTTTTATATTGACAGTCAAGCAGCAATTAAGGCAATAATCTCGCATAACACAGCATCTAAATGCGTGTTAGAGTGTAAGCAGTCTCTGGAGAGAATCGGGACAGGGAGAAGCATACATCTATATTGGGTCCCAGGGCATATGGGAATAGATGGGAATGAAAAAGCCGACGAACTAGCTAAAAAGGGCGCATCCCTTGAAGCTTGCTCCGTAGATGTCCCAATTAGATTGGGCGAGATTAAACGAATGCGAGAGGTGCACATAATCGACTAAGCGGGAAAGGCGTGGGTTCAAGCGCGGGGCTGTAAAGTGTCGAAGATTATATGTAGGTCTTACAACCTTAGACTAACGCAGTTGCTTCTATCATTAAAGAGAGAGGAATGTAGACTCATGACGGGTATTCTGACTGGACACTGCCTTCTGGCGTCACACGCCTTTAAATTAGGCTTGGTCAGTGATAGCAGATGTAGGAAGTGCGGGTTGGAGGAGGAAACGATCGAGCATGTTCTGTGCTCGTGCCCTGCACTTGCCAGGCTAAGACTCCAGCTATTAGGAGTGATACAGGTGTCAGATCTAGAAGCAGCAAGTGGCTTAAGTCCTAGGAAGCTTCTAGTATTTGCCAAGAGAACGGAGTTATTTTATAACATAGGTCCTGGTTTTTGTTAGGGTTTTTCAGTTTGGTCGTTAAAACAAACTTCTGGTAACGACGGACTCAATCAGTTTATGTGAGGCCCTCATGGACCGGCCAGTTCAACCTACCTACCTATGGGTATGCTGAAAGTATCGAAACTAACGAGTGGCCGTTTCCAGTGTGTTTTGATGTGTACCCTGGAAACTCCACAAGAGGATAAGCCGGCCCAAGTGTGTTCTTATGTGTATGCTCGGGTTTACTTTTAAAGCCGGCCCAAGTGTGTTCTTATAAGTACACTCGGGTTAACTTTTTTCAGAAGGAAATTTTTGCCGTATCCTGAAGGAAGCGGGAAGGTGCATACTGCGTGCAAATTTTTTGTGTACATGACACGGCCGCAGGAGTCGTTAACCATTTTTCGGCCTTCGGTATGGTGAGGTCCGTCCTAGAAGTATAGGTATACGGACGCACTCAGCCAATGCGATTGTGCTTTAACATTCGGATATGCGACAGCGGGTAGTAGGAAGAATCACTGTTTTTAATTTTTGTTTTTTCTTTTTTTCTTTGCGTGTTTCTGTTTATTTTAATTATCGTATTATTCCTGCATTAGCGCTTAGGCTATCATGATAGGACATAGTAAAATTATAAAAAAAATTTTTTTTCGTTACGTGTTTTTTTCTTGATTTTCGTATTACTCCTGTATTAGCGCTTTGACTATCAGGATAGGACGTAGTAAAATTATTAAATTGATTGTATGAGGTTTAACTTCTCCTGGGGAGAGGAGCTTTTATACCCTGGAGGGTCCCAAAGGGAATCGCAGAATTAAGCCAATATTATAAACCGTAGGGTCGCGGTTTCACAAATATTTGTTATAGACTGTACAAGCCTTAACTTATTTTTACATTTTTTTAGATCATAGTTTTTATTTTATAAACCGGAGGGTCACCCCGAAGGTGGTTAACCGCGGTTTTAGCAATATTTCATTCATACGCCTCTTGGGCAATTATTATCCTTTGGGGAATTTTTTCCAAAAAAGGTTTCATTTAGATTCTTCACTGCACACCACACAACACAATTCCTTGTTGTTTTTTGCACTATCACTTTTTCAGGATCTCTTTTTTGAGGAGGTTCTTTTTGAAGGACCCACATGCCAGTGGGTCCCTGCTCGGGCTCCAGTTAAGGATTCCCAAGGATTAGGGCTCCAAAAAATTAAAGTTGGGGGCCGCCCCGCGGCCCCATTACAAACGGCAAAGATCCAAATAAAAAATAGATTATTTTCCTCTTAAGAATATTTACCATTTATTCTCCATGATGATTCAAAACAGACTGAATTTTATTCTGAACTAAAAGCTAGCTCTAAGCGTCTACGTTGATTTCTTATGTGCTGACAGTGCACTTCCCACGATTGGCCAAAATAATATTTTATCGCTTACGCTGCAGTTCCCATGGATTGCATTTAGTCTGCTTACGCAATATGATATCGGATCAATTACCTGCGTTGGCTTCGCTCGTGTTTGTTGAAGTGTGGTGTCAGCACATTCTTACAAGTAAGTGTATCTGCCCCCTTGTTAACTTATATTTTATCGGAGATGAAAATCGTGAGTTGGATGAACGTTGCACAATTGGCTCACATACAAAATGAGCGATTATTTGCGACCTCCAAAGATTTTTTCATCAGAACAATGAATTGGTGAAATTGTTCAAAACCACCCTCCATCGTATGCCATCTGATAATCATAAAATCATAATCAGAGCGCATAAAACGCCTTTTGCTGAGCATGCTAGAAGATTTAATGTACCGACGGTTAATGAAGTGGCAATTATAATTATTGGCGATCAGTTTCAATCCCGCGATATTGTACTTCATCGTAGAAATGAACAATTACAGCGTGTTTCGGAGCTTCATCGCAGTTACGACGCATTACAATATCCAATTATACATTGGAAAGGTGATGATGGTTATCACATTAATATACCAATTATAGATCCAAGAACCGGTAAATAATATACTAATTATATTAATCAGTTATTAAATAAAAACTAAAATTTAAAATCGAATGAACATATTTTTTGCAGGTCGAGATGTTCAAAAGAAAATTAGTGCTATGAATTATTATTCTTCTTATCGATTGATGATTCGTGCACAAGAACAAAATTATATTCGGAGATGTGGTAAACTTTTTCACCAATACATTGTAGACATGTATGCAAAAATTTAAACTGAAATTTCATCCGATTCAATCAAGCCAAATTGCGATCTGAAGAGTGCATACTTTGCAAAATGTAATAGCGAATGATGCAAATGTGAATGATATCGGACGTCCGACGATCGTACCAGCGTCTTATATTGGTAGTCCACGCCACATGCACGAATATGCACAAGATGCTATGTCATATGTTCGAAAATACGGCCGACCAGATCTTTTCATCACTTTTACGTGTAATACGATGTAGAACGAAATAACAAATAATTTGTTCGACGGTCAGTCACCAACAGATCGACACGATGTTACAGCACGTGTATTCCAGAAAAAATAGAAGGCACTGATGGATTTAATTGTGAAATTAAGCGTTTTTGGAAAAGTACAATTTTGGATGTACTCGATTGAATGGCAAAAAAGAGGTTTGCCACACGCACACATATTAATATGGCTGGTACGTAAAATAACACCGGACGAGATTGATAGTGTCATATCAGCCGAAATACCAGATCAAACCATCGATACAGAATTATTTGAAGTGGTAACAAAAAACATGATTCACGATCCATGCGGTGAAATAAATATGAATTCACCATGTATGATCGATGGGAAATGTTCAAAGCGGTATCCGAGAGCATTAATTTCCGATACCGAAAATATAATAGAAATGATGAAATCACTCAAGATCAAATGAGGCGATACATAAGCAGTAATGAAGCAGTTTGGCGTATCTTTTCGTTTCCTTTGCACGAGAAACATCCTGTTGTTGTCCATTTGGCAATTCATCTGGAGAATGGTCAACGAGTGAGCAGCACAACCACCAGCAACTACTTTAACTGCTTTCTTTCAATTCTGTGAAAACGACACATTTGCCAGAAATTTGATATATGTGGATATACCGCAATATTACACCTGGAATGCATCATCGAAAAAATTTCAACGGCGTAAACAAGGAACACCAGTTGATGGTCATCCAGGTAATTTCCAAACAGATGCCTTGGGCAGGATGTATACGGTACATCCCAACAATGCTGAATGTTTCTATTTGCGAATGTTGTTGGTAAACGTTCGAGGACCAAAATAATATCAAGACTTAAGAACAGTTCACGGTCATTTTTGTCAGACATATCGCAAAGCATGTCACCTCTTGCATTTGTTAGAAGATGACACTCATTGGGATGCAACACTTCATGATGCATCGATTTCATCTCATCCACAGGAAATACGAATGCTATTTTCGATTACAATATCAACATGAATGCCATCGAATCCAATTGAATTGTGGAATAAATATAAAGATTACATGACTGAAGATATTTTAATTCGGATGCGTTGTAGAGCAATGGATCCTGATTTGCTGATTACACTGGAAATGTACAACGAAGCTTTGATAATAATTGAAGATATGTGTCTTGCGATTGCCAATAAAGCATTGGGGCAGTTAGCTTTGATTTCACCAAATCGTCCCAATGCATGATTTATTTGATCGAGGGTTGCAGCGTGAACAACAATTCGATTGTGACGATTTACGTACATTTGATCAATCCAACATCACCAAATTGAATAATCAACAAAAGGATATATATGACAAAATCATGCAAGCTGTTTCTGATAACATTGGTGGATTATATTTTTTGGATGCACCTGGCGGTACCGGAAAAAACAGCAGCAATTTGGAAGCACTAAAAGTACTTTTCCTATAACTACAAACGATGAAATTGATTGTAGTGAAATTCATTTTTTTGTAGTTTTTATAGTTACTCCGAAAATATAATACATTGTGCGGAAACCAAGCAATTTAAGCAAATTTGGGTTTTTTCTTTTTGAAATACGTTTTAAATCGTTTGTAGTTTTTCATACGAAAAAAAATTTTTTTTTGGTCCACAGGTTTCGGAGATATCGCTAACGCATCTCAAAAAAACCAAGAACGCAGCAATTTGGAAGCACTAAAAGTACTTTTCCTATAACTACAAACGATGAAATTGATTGTAGTGAAATTCATTTTTTTGTAGTTTTTATAGTTACTCCGAAAATATAATACATTGTGCGGAAACCAAGCAATTTAAGCAAATTTGGGTTTTTTCTTTTTGAAATACGTTTTAAATCGTTTGTAGTTTTTCATACGAAAAAAAATTTTTTTTTGGTCCACAGGTTTCGGAGATATCGCTAACGCATCTCAAAAAAACCAAGAACGCAGCAATTTGGAAGCACTAAAAGTACTTTTCCTATAACTACAAACGATGAAATTGATTGTAGTGAAATTCATTTTTTTGTAGTTTTTATAGTTACTCCGAAAATATAATACATTGTGCGGAAACCAAGCAATTTAAGCAAATTTGGGGTTTTTCTTTTTGAAATACGTTTTAAATCGTTTGTAGTTTTTCATACGAAAAAAAATTTTTTTTTGGTCCACAGGTTTCGGAGATATCGCTAACGCATCTCAAAAAAACCAAGAACGCAGCAATTTGGAAGCACTAAAAGTACTTTTCCTATAACTACAAACGATGAAATTGATTGTAGTGAAATTCATTTTTTTGTAGTTTTTATAGTTACTCCGAAAATATAATACATTGTGCGGAAACCAAGCAATTTAAGCAAATTTGGGTTTTTTCTTTTTGAAATACGTTTTAAATCGTTTGTAGTTTTTCATACGAAAAAAAATTTTTTTTTGGTCCACAGGTTTCGGAGATATCGCTAACGCATCTCAAAAAAACCAAGAACGCAGCAATTTGGAAGCACTAAAAGTACTTTTCCTATAACTACAAACGATGAAATTGATTGTAGTGAAATTCATTTTTTGTAGTTTTTATAGTTACTCCGAAAATATAATACATTGTGCGGAAACCAAGCAATTTAAGCAAATTTGGGTTTTTTCTTTTTGAAATACGTTTTAAATCGTTTGTAGTTTTTCATACGAAAAAAAAATTTTTTTTTGGTCCACAGGTTTCGGAGATATCGCTAACGCATCTCAAAAAAACCAAGAACGCAGCAATTTGGAAGCACTAAAAGTACTTTTCCTATAACTACAAACGATGAAATTGATTGTAGTGAAATTCATTTTTTTGTAGTTTTATAGTTACTCCGAAAATATAATACATTGTGCGGAAACCAAGCAATTTAAGCAAATTTGGGTTTTTTCTTTTTGAAATACGTTTTAAATCGTTTGTAGTTTTTCATAGGAAAAAAAATTTTTTTTTGGTCCACAGGTTTCGGAGATATCGCTAACGCATCTCAAAAAAACCAAGAACGCAGCAATTTGGAAGCACTAAAAGTACTTTTCCTATAACTACAAACGATGAAATTGATTGTAGTGAAATTCATTTTTTTGTAGTTTTTATAGTTACTCCGAAAATATAATACATTGTGCGGAAACCAAGCAATTTAAGCAAATTTGGGTTTTTTCTTTTTGAAATACGTTTTAAATCGTTTGTAGTTTTTCATACGAAAAAAAATTTTTTTTTGGTCCACAGGTTTCGGAGATATCGCTAACGCATCTCAAAAAAACCAAGAACGCAGCAATTTGGAAGCACTAAAAGTACTTTTCCTATAACTACAAACGATGAAATTGATTGTAGTGAAATTCATTTTTTTGTAGTTTTTATAGTTACTCCGAAAATATAATACATTGTGCGGAAACCAAGCAATTTAAGCAAATTTGGGTTTTTTCTTTTTGAAATACGTTTTAAATCGTTTGTAGTTTTTCATACGAAAAAAATTTTTTTTTGGTCCACAGGTTTCGGAGATATCGCTAACGCATCTCAAAAAACCAAGAACGCAGCAATTTGGAAGCACTAAAAGTACTTTTCCTATAACTACAAACGATGAAATTGATTGTAGTGAAATTCATTTTTTTGTAGTTTTTATAGTTACTCCGAAAATATAATACATTGTGCGGAAACCAAGCAATTTAAGCAAATTTGGGTTTTTTTCTTTTTGAAATACGTTTTAAATCGTTTGTAGTTTTTCATAGGAAAACAAATTTTTTTTAGTATATGTACATACATACATATGTATGTTCAAATGTAAATCACAAAATCCTGAAAACTGCTTCCTCTTTTTCATTCATAATGCTTCTTCTTAAGTTGTCCAAATTGGTGGTGCAATTTGGCAACATGGCATTTGATAAAATCGTCAAAAGAGAAATGTTTGTGATTTTATAAATTCCAACTTCGATGCATATTGAGGGCTTTCATTATAACGCGCATAACTACTTCCATAACTCGGCCCTTTTCCAAAGAAATAATGCCAAACTATTTATATGACCTAATCAAAGTAATAATATGGTATTAAAAAATGCAAATAAAGATGCGCAGATATTGCCCAATAAATGCCCAGTAACGTATTAGCAATATAATCTAAAAAATTTCATGCATTGTTCATATATATTTTTGCAAATAATTTTCCAAAATGCCGAATTGCCGAGTTGAGAGAGCTTATGCCAAGTTTTAATTTGCTATTTGAAAAACCTGATCTTATTCTGTCGAAAAATTGTTCGCGCAGTCGAACAACCAAGTTTTCAGCAGCTGTGTTGCAGTTAATACATAAAAGTGGAGTTTTACCCGTTTCTGGCCCGAATTCGCACTGTGACGTCATATTGTATATGCTGACTTGTTTACCACATGTCAGTACAAAGTAAGAATTTTACACTATTTTCATAGATAAAAAGTAATAAATGGGAGGGGCGAAATGAATTAAAGTAATTTTGCCAGAAAAATAACATTATGTCGCAAAAGAGCAATAATTCGTTTATTTTAGTATTAATAATAAATTCCCCTTTTAGCTGTGAGTTGATTAAAGCTACAAACGGCAACACTTTTAACCACCGACGACACATAATTTGGCTCGTGCCTATTGTATTTCGTTGGCTAATTGCTACGAGCATTCATATGTATATATATATGTCTGTATACGCGGATTTACATAAATTCTTTGGTCGCTTTAGAACGTAGCAAGCGGCAAGTTTTTTTCTTCTTATCTCAAGACGCTGCCACAGCATCAAAGCGACCAAAGTGTTTATGTATATCTGCCTTTACTTTGGAGTATTATTGAATATGTATGTATGTACATTTCTACTTTGGGTCATATTTTCATACATATATATTCAATGATACAATGCTCAAAAGCTGATCGACAGGCACAGGCTTCTGTGTACATATGCACATACGTATTTAAGGGTGGAATTGATGCTAGTCAAGTGCTCTTTGACTTGGTTTATCAAACTACAAACGATGAAATTAATTGTAGTGAAATACATTTTTTTGTAGTTTTTATAGTTACTCCGAAAATATAATACATTGTGCGGAAACCAAGCAATTTAAGTAAATTTGGGTTTTTTCTTTTTGAAATACGTTTTAAATCGTTTGTAGTTTTTCATAGGAAAAAAAATTTTTTTTTGGTCCACAGGTTTCGGAGATATCGTTAACGCATCTCAAAAAAACCAAGAACGCAGCAATTTGGAAGCACTAAAAGTACTTTTCCTATAACTACAAACGATGAAATTGATTGTAGTGAAATTCATTTTTTTGTAGTTTTTATAGTTACTCCGAAAATATAATACATTGTGCGGAAACCAAGCAATTTATGCAAATTTGGGTGTTTTTCTTTTTGAAATATGTTTAAATTCGTTTGTAGTTTTTCATAGGAAAAAAATTATTTTTTTTTGGTCCACAGGTTTCAGAGATATCGTTAACGCATCTCAAAAAAACCAAGAACGCAACAATTTGGAAGCACTAAAAGTACTTTTCCTATAACTACAAACGATGAAATTGATTGTAAAGAAATTCAATTTTTTTGTAGTTTTAAAGTTACTCCGAAAATATAATACATTGTGCGGAAACCAAGCAATTTAAGCAAATTTGGGTTTTTTCTTTTTGAAATACGTTTTAAATCAATTGTGGTTTTTCAAACGAAAAAAATTTTTTTTTAGTCCACAGGTTTCGGAGATATCGCTAACGAATCTCAAAAAAACCAAGAACGCGGCAATTTGGAAGCACTAAAAGTTCTGTTCCTATAACTACAAACGATGAAATTGATTGTAGTGAAATTCATTTTTTTGTAGTTTTTATAGTTACTCCGAAAATATAATACATTGTGGGGAAACCAAGCAATTTAAGAAAATTTGGGTTTTTTCTTTTTGAAATACGTTTTAAATCAATTGTGGTGTTTCATACGAAAAAAAATTTTTTTAGTCCACAGGTTTCGGAGATATCGCTAACGAATCTAAAAAAAACCAAGAACGCAGCAATTTGGAAGCACTAAAAGTTCTTTTCCTATAACTACAAACGATGAAATTTATTGTAGTGAATTCGGATTTTTTCTTTTTGAAATACGTTTTAAATCGTTTGTAGTTTTTCATACGAAAAAAAATTTGTTTGGTCCACAGGTTTCGGAGATATCGCTAACGAATCTCAAAAAAAACCAAGAACGCAGCAATTTGGAAGCACTAAAAGTACTTTTCCTGTAACTACAAACGATGAAATTGATTGTAGTGAAATCCATTTTTCTGTAGTTTTTATAGTTACTCCGAAAATATAATACATTGTGCGGAAACCAAGAAATTTAAGCAAATTTGGGTTTTTTCTTTTTGAAATACGTTTTAAATCGTTTGTAGTTTTCATACGAAAAAAAATTTTTTTTGGTCCACAACTTTCGGAGATATCGCTAATGCATCTAAAAAAAACCAAGAACGCAGCAATTTGGAAGCACTAAAGGTACTTTTCCTATAACTGCAAACGATGAAATTGATTTTAGTGAAATTCATTTTTTTTAGTTTTCATAGTTACTCCGAAAATATAATACATTGTGCGGAAATCAAGCAATTTAAGCAAATTTGGGTTTTTTATTTTTGAAATACAAGCGGGTTCCAGCGTGATGCAGCTCAAAATAAACCCTTTTTTGGTGCCGCTGTTTTGACAAAAAGCCTAAAATATAGAATATTAAATAGAAGACGTCGAAATTGAAGAGTTTTATTCACTGCTGGGCCAGGTAATTTAATTCTGAAGATTCTCATTATTTCTAATCGGCAATTATTTAGTTAATAAATTCAAACAAGACCATGGAAAGCGATAAGAAAGAAACAAAAAGCAGCATACGCAATCTAGATGCGATGCTTAGCATTTATATCTGCGGAGGCAGACAAATACAAGAAAGAGGAAAAGAACGTCAACCCTGAGCAAGAACCTCATGGGCATAAAATTCGCCTCCCTGGTTGCGACACGGAAGTTTTTAAAAGGGATTATTGTCTTGGCCAACATTTCGTGACCTGTTCACGGCCATTTATATCATTAATTCAAGCCTGAAAGGGGTGGAAAATTTATTCCATCTCAACAACAAAACGCAAGGCGAAGCAAAAGACATAGTTAAAAAACGCCCTCTCACAAATAAAGGATTCGAGATGGCCTGGAAAAACTTGTGTGAAAGATACGAGAACGAGCGTATCTTAGTAAACACACAGCTACAAATTTTATTCAATTTAAAAAAGGTAGAAAGTGAGTGCGGCAGTTCAATAAAAAAGCTACAAAATGATATAAACAATAGTATTTCGGCCCTCAAATGCCACAAAATTGACACTTCCAATTGGGATGCAATCCTGACTTGTCTCTGCTCAACCAAGTTACCAGATAGCACTTTGGATCTATGGGAGCAATGTAAATATCATAAATGGACATATCCAAGTGGGAGGTATGGCTCTATGGGAGGAATGTATAGATCATAAAATGGACATATCCTAGTGGGAGATATGGATAAATTTCTATCTAATCGGTTTCAGACACTTGAAACAGTATCGGGTTTTACAGGGAATGCGTCGCGACAATTGACAGAAACGCCTACGAAAGGACTTGGTGCTTTCAAACAAAAGTATCTAAGCAAACAATAAAATCAATTTGTAAAATGTGCAAATCCCCTGAGTACAGATTACGAAACTGTTCACGCTTTTGCGAGTTAATCCCGGTAGAAAGGATTAAATTCATAAAATCGACAAGTGGCTGCCTGAATTGTTTATCTCTTGGACATACAGTGACGAGGTGCACCAGTTCCTACAACTGCTCCAAATGCCACTCTCGTTACCACACGCTCCTGCGTGCGGATACTTTTCACCAACTGCAGTGCGCAATCTTTTCAAAGATGCGGATAATGTCCCAAAAACTTCGGCACAGGCGCGACAATCTGCGAACCAGAATGTAAAACCCCTGCTCAAAAGAACGAGAGAAAATTGAAATTTAGAACACGAGATAATTAACTAACCGAAAAAATTACAAAAAAATAATGCACCGGCTATTTGCGTTGAGAAACTAAAGGGCTAGGAAACTAAAAGGGCTAAATAAGAAATAAAACACAAACTTAGTAAAGTGATCTAGACAAACAGAGACATACACGTTACCATCACTTGAACGAGGATAGAGACCAATAAAATCAATAAAAAGACGCTGGAAGAGTCGCTCTGTGAGCTTTTTTTTGCCCATTAGTGGCTGTTTGTCACACAGCCACCACTTTGTTGGCGTCTGTCTTAATACATCCGTCCCCGACTATGTATCCTAAATAATGAACCTCTTTGAAGCAAAACTTGCTCTGTTCGACATTAATTGCTAACTTATCCTCGCGAAGACACCGAGCGACCTTTTCCAATAAACACGTATGGGAGTCGAAATCTACAGAACAAACTAACAAATCGTCTAAGTAAACAAATCCACATTCACGTAAAGCGGTCGGAATGACCTTGTCCATAAGACGACACATACGTTGTGCTGCATTGCACAACCCGAAAAGCATGACCGTGAATGGTATAGGGTTCGGCCAGGGACAGTGAACGCAGTCTTTTCTCGCGACCTCTTCTCCGGAGGAATCTGCCAGAAAGCGCCCTTCAAATCGATTGCGGAAATAAATCTTGTATTTTGCAGCCGGATGAGGATTCCATCAATGTCGCAAAAGAGCATTAATTCGTTTATTTTAGTATTAATAATAAATTCTCCTTTTAGCTGTGAGTTGATTAAAGCTACAAACGGCAACACTTTTAACCACCGACGACACATAATTTGGGTCGTGCCTATTGTAATTCGTTGGCTAATTGCTACAAGCATTCATATGTATATATATATGTCTGTATAGGCGGATTTACATAAATTCTTTGGTCGCTTTAGAACATAGCAAGCGGCAAGTTTTTTTCTTCTTCTCTCAAGACGCTGCCACAGCATCAAAGCGACCAAAGTGTTTATGTATATCTGCCTGTACTTTGGAGTATTATTGAATATGTATGTATGTACATTTCTACTTTGGTTCATATTTTCATACATATATATTCAATGATACAATGCTCAAAAGCTGATCGACAGGCACAGGCTTCTGTGCACATAGGCACATACGTGTTAAGGGTGGAATTGATGCTAGTCAAGTGCTCTTTGACTTGGTTTATCAAACTACAAACGATGAAATTGATTGTAGTGAAATTCATTTTTTTTGTAGTTTTTATAGTTACTCCGAAAATATAATACATTGTGCGGAAACCAAGCAATTTAAGCAAATTTGGGTGTTTTTCTTTTTGAAATACGTTTAAATTCGTTTGTAGTTTTCATAGGAAGAAATTATTTTTTTTTGGTCCACAGGTTTCAGAGATATCGTTAACGCATCTCAAAAAAACCAAGAACGCAACAATTTGGAAGCACTAAAAGTACTTTTCCTATAACTACAAACGATGAAATTGATTGTAAAGAAATTCATTTTTTTGTAGTTTTTATAGTTACTTCGAAAATATAATACATTATGCGGAAACCAAGCAATTTAAGCAAATTTGGGTTTTTTCTTTTTGAAATACGTTTTAAATCGTTTGTAGTTTTTCATAGGAAAAACATTTTTTTTAGTCCACAGGTTTCGGAGATATCGTCAACGCATCTCAAAAAACCAAGAACGCAGCAATTTGGAAGCACTGAAAGTACTTTTCCTATAACTACAAACGATGAAATTGATTGTAGTGAAATTCATTTTTTTGTAGTTTTTATAGTTACTCCGAAAATATAATACATTGTGCGGAAACCAAGCAATTTAAGCAAATTGGGTGTTTTTCTTTTTGAAATACGTTTAAATTCGTTTGTAGTTTTCATAGGAAGAAATTATTTTTTTTTGGTCCACAGGTTTCAGAGATATCGTTAACGCATCTCAAAAAAACCAAGAACGCAACAATTTGGAAGCACTAAAAGTACTTTTCCTATAACTACAAACGATGAAATTGATTGTAAAGAAATTCATTTTTTTGTAGTTTTATAGTTACTTCGAAAATATAATACATTATGCGGAAACCAAGCAATTTAAGCAATTTGGGTTTTTTCTTTTTGAAATACGTTTTAAATCAATTGTGGTTTTTCATACGAAAAAAAAATTTTTTTTATATTAGATTAGATTAGATTAGATTATTTATTTATTACGGCCAGAAGCCTAATTCGTAAATTTGAAAATAGTACAGTTTTTTATCTTATAGCTAAGGTTTTACACACAGTCCACAGGTTTCGGAGATATCGCTAACGAATCTCAAAAAACCAAGAACGCAGCAATTTGGAAGCACTAAAAGTACTTTTCCTATAACTACAAATGATGAAATTGATTTTAGTGAAATTTATTTTTTTGTAGTTTTTATAGTTACTCAGAAAATATAATACATTTTGGGGGAAACCAAGCAATTTAAGCAAATTTGGGCTTTTTCTTTTTGAAATACGTTTTAAATCGTTTGTAGTTTTTCATACGAAAAAAAAATTTTTTGGTCCACAGGTTTCGGAGATATCGCTAACGCATCTCAAAAAAACCAAGAACGCAGCAATTTGGAAGCACTAAAAGTACTTTTCCTATAACTACAAACGATGAAATTTATTATAGTGAAATTCATTTTTTTGTACTTTTTATAGTTACTCCGAAAATATAATACATTGTGTGGAAACCAAGCAATTTAAGCAAATTCGGGTTTTTTCTTTTTGAAATACGTTTTAAATCGTTTGTAGTTTTCATACGAAAAAAAATTTGTTTGGTCCACAGGTTTCGCAGATATCGCTAACGCATCTCAAAAAAAACAAGAACGCAGCAATTTGGAAGCATTAAAAGTACTTTTCCTATAACTACAAACGATGAAATTTATTGTAGTGAAATTCATTTTTTTTGTACTTTTTATAGTTACTCCGAAAATATAATACATTGTGTGGAAACCAAGCAATTTAAGCAAATTTGGGTTTTTTCTTTTTGAAATACGTTTTAAATCGTTTGTAGTTTTCATACGAAAAAAAATTTTTTTTGGTCCACAACTTTCGGAGATATCGCTAACGCATCTAAAAAAAACCAAGAACGCAGCAATTTGGAAGCACTAAAGGTACTTTTCCTATAACTGCAAACGATGAAATTGATTTTAGTGAAATTCATTTTTTTTAGTTTTCATAGTTACTCCGAAAATATAATACATTGTGCGGAAATCAAGCAATTTAAGCAAATTTGGGTTTTTTCTTTTTGAAATACAAGCGGGTTCCAGCGTGATGCAGCTCAAATAAACCCTTTTTTGGTGCCGGTGCTTTGACAAAAAGCCTAAAATATAGAATATTAAATAGAAGACGTCGAAATTGAAGAGTTTTATTCACTGCTGGGCCAGGTATCTTAATTCTGAAGATTCTCATTATTTCTAATCGGCAATTATTTAGTTAATAAATTCAAACAAGACCATGCAAAGCGATAAGAAAGAAACAAAAAGCAGCATACGCAATCTAGATGCGATGCTTAGCATTTATATCTGCGGAGGCAGAAAAATACAAGAAATAGGAAAAGAACGTCAACCCTGAGCAAGAACCTCATGGGCATAAAATTCGCCTCCCTGGTTGCGAAATGGAAGTTTTTAAAAGGGATTATTTGTCTTGGCCAACATTTCGTGACCTGTTCACGGCCATTTATATCATTAATTCAAGCCTGAAAGGGGTGGAAAATTTATTCCATCCCAACAACAAAACGCAAGGCGAAGCAAAAGACATAGTTAAAAAACGCCCTCTCACAAATAAAGGATTCGAGATGGCCTGGAAAAACTTGTGTGAAAGATACGAGAACGAGCGTATCTTAGTAAACACACAGCTACAAATTTTATTCAATTTAGTGCGGCAGTTCAATAAAAAAGCTACAAAATGATATAAACAATAGTATTTCGGCCCTCAAATGCCACAAAATTGACACTTCCAATTGGGATGCAACCCTGACTTGTCTCTGCTCAACCAAGTTACCAGAGAGCACTTTGGATCTATGGGAGCAATGTACATATCATAAAATGGACATATCCAAGTGGGAGGTATGGCTCTATGGGAGCAATGTATAGATCATAAAATGGACATATCCAAGTGGGAGATATGGATAAATTCCTATCTAATCGGTTTTAGACACTTGAAACAGTATCGGGTTTTACAGGGAATGCGTCGCGACAATTGACAGAAACGCCTACGAAAGGACTTGTTGCTTTTCAAACAAAAGTATCTAAGCAAACAATAAAATCAATTTGTAAAATGTGCAAATCTCCTGAGTACAGATTAAGAAACTGTTCACGCTTTGCGAGTTAATCCCGGTAGAAAGGATTAAATTCATAAAATCGACAAGTGGCTGCCTGAATTGTTTATCTCCAGGACATACAGTGACGAGGTGCACCAGTTCCTACAACTGCTCCAAATGCCACTCTCGTTACCACACGCTCCTGCGTGCGGATACTTTTCACCAAACTGCAGTGCACAATCCTTTCAAAGATGCGGATAATGTCCCAAAAACTTCGGCACAGGCGCGACAATCTGCGAACCAGAATGTAAAACCCTGCTCAAAAGAACGAGAGAAAATTGAAATTTAGAACACGAGATAATTAACTAACCGAAAAAATTACAAAAAAATAATGCACGGGCTATTTGCGTTGAGAAACTAAAGGGCTAGGAAACTAAAAGGGCTAAATAAAAAATAAAACACAAACTTAGTAAAGTGATCTAGACAAACAGAGACATACACATTACCATCACTTGAACGAGGATAGGGACCAATAAAATCAATAAAAAGACGCTGGAAAGGTCGCTCTGTGAGCTTTTGTTTGCCCATTAGTGGCTGTTTGTAGACATTTTGTGTTTTATTAATTCTGCAAGTTTCACACTCTTGAACACATCTGAAACCATGCATGGCCAGTAATATTTCTGACGTAGTCGGGACAGTGTCTTGTGGATGCCACCATGACCAGCGGACGGTGAGCTGTGGGACGACTCTACCAGTCCCGGTCGCAACTCCGACGGTACCCAGAGGTTCCAGGTCTGGTCCGCTAGAAGATCGTCCCCCTGTCGAATTGCGTCCGTTTATAAATGTACCCGTCCGATATGCATACGTCTGGTAACTTGTCTTTGTTCTCGGTCACCGTCTTTTTCAACTCCGTATACTCCTCCGACTCGAAGCACGGTGACTCAAGACACACGTCTATGGCTCTATCGTTTGTCAGTATTTCGTCCAGATGCATTCGTGAGAGTGTGCCGGGAACCCCGTTTTGCGCACCTTTTCGATGTTGGATATCGAAACCATAACCTTGGAGTTTTAAACTCCACATTGCCAACCTCCAAGAAAGATCTTTCTGATACATGAGCCATTTGAGGCTGGCATGATCAGTTATGATGGTGAACGGGGTTCTCTCAACGTAAGGCCGGAATCTCTTGACACTCACGATGGCGGCGTAGCATTCAAGTTCCTTAATGCTGTAATTTTTCTGCGCCTTATTTGGTTTTGCCGAAACGTATGCCATAGGTCTTTCGTTCTGGTCATCGTCCAACTGAAACAAAACCCCTCCCACCCCGTCAGTTGATGCATCACATTGAATATAAAATTTTGTGTTGAAATCAGGGTGCATAGGCACTGGTGCAGAAATCAACCTTGCTTTAAAATTTCAAAAGATTTCATCGCTTCGTCAGTCATAGTGAATTTCTTAATTTTGTCTTTTTTGAGGCAGTCGTGCAGCGGGACTGCAATAGTCGCATAGTCCTGTATGAAACATCGGTACCAGGCCGATATGCCTAGGAACCGTCGTAGTTGCTTCGGGGTTTTAGGTACGGGAAAGTCCCACACAGCCACCACTTTGTTGGCGTATGTCTTAATACATCCATCCCCGACTATGTATCCTAAATAATGAACCTCTTTGAAGCAAAACTTGCTCTGTTCGACATTAATTGTTAACTTAGCCTCGCGAAGACAACGAGCGACCTTTTCCAATAAACACATATGGGAATCGAAATCTACAGAACAAAACTAACAAATCGTCTAAGTAAACAAATCCACATTCACGTAAAGCGGCCGGAATGACCTTGTCCATAAGACGACACATACGTTGTGCTGCATTGCACAACCCGAAAAGCATGACCGTGAATTGGTATAGGGTTGGGCCAGGGACAGTGAAAGCAGTCTTTTCTCGCGACTTCTTCTCCGGAGGAATCTGCCAGAAAGCGTCCTTCAAATCGATTGCGGAAATAAATCTTGTATTTTGCAGCCGGATGAGGATTCCATCAATGTGGGGTAAGGGGTAGGCATCCTCAATTTCTCGTTCGTGACTTTGCGAGCGTCAAGGAACAGCCGGTTTTTTCGTCCCTTTTATTACCAGTGATACCGGCGAATTCCAGCTGCTGTTGGACCCCTCGATCACTCCCAGACTTATCATACGATCCAACTCGGCATAAATTAGTTTTTGAATAGCTGGTGAAATCGGGTAATGGCGCTGCTTTACTGGCAGATTCTCGTCAACCACCTCGATGACGTGTTCCTCCTTATCTGTTTGGCCTAACCCTAATACCGCGAAGGACGGGAATTGGGGTTTTACACGCTCCAACCTCGCATCTTTCTCCGGCGTTAAAATGTGCTGCACAGCGTCGAAAGACATGTCACCCTCGGCGGGCACGAGCTCCGCCACACTGGCAACATTCGCACTGGCACTCACTCCCTTACTGACCACACTCATACCAAATTCCTCCCAAAAATTTATGCCGAGATAAACTTGTTGCTGCAAGCCTGGTACTATCAAAAATTCCAAATTTTTGTGGCATTATCCCAAACCACAGGTTACTTTATTACCCCTACCACGGCGGTTTCCTCCCCGTACGCGGTCCGGATATTTTGGCCCTTGATTGGCATAATCAAGGTTCCTTTCCCCGAAGGAGTGCAGCTGAGTCCATTCCAAAGCAGCTGGCGCTCGCCCCTGAGTCCAAGAAAGCCAATACTTCCTGACCTCCTATAGTGGTTTTCGCAAAAAACCTATTATCACTTTTCACGGTGACTATAGTGGAAATTATTTTATTTTTCAGCAGCTTAAAATATCTCCCCTTCTCACGCATTTTCTCTATTTTCTTAAAATTTCTCTTCTTTCTATTACTATTTATTGTTTCACAAAAAAATTTTCTCCTAGCTTCCTCATATTCTATCTTCCTCTGATGCAAACTTTTTCCCTCGCAATTTTTCCACATTCCCTCTACCTTTTCAACTCTCTATCTCCCTCTTCCCTCCTCAAAATCTTTACAGTTGTGCTGCCGAGTTGCCTGTCTTCTGGCTGGAGTCCCCGGCTAACTCCTCCAGCCTGGGGTTTCCCTGTGTCGGTTTAAAAATACAAAAGGACGAATCACTACCACAAACAAAACAGACCATATTGTGGAACGAGGACGAACATTTATTTGGTTTTTGTGCTTCTGCCGGGTTTTTCACAAAGTGATCCTAGTGACTGGTCTAGCAGTGCTCAGAATACCTAATCCCCCTGCAACACGATTCTCGGCCTCATCGTCCTTGTCAGACATTCACTGTCTGAAGGAAACCCAAAAAAAAACAATTAAATGGAAATACGGACTGCAATAAATTTACAATTTGCACTGAACACCCTAATCTACACCTGAGCTTTTACCAAGATCCCACTGAGCAGCAACGCATCAACGCAATTTTGAAAAAACAAACACGAGATTAAAAATGGAAAATTTTACCCAGACGTAAAAAAATTATATATATTATAAACGAAAAAGTAATAGTAATTTGAAAAACAAAATAAAAAGGCAAATTCAAAAGCTTATTTATACTCGTGAGAAGTGTTCTGGAATTCAACTCAATCCTTATGTTTGTATGTATATTTCCAGATTTCGGAAAAAATTTGTGTATGTTTATAAAACAAAATGTACTTCAGTTTGTATCTGTGTAAGTGTGTGCGTGAGATTATATAATAAGCCTAAAGTACCAAATTTTGAAAAATTTTACCCAAAACCCAACAATAATAACACGCCAAAGGAATGAAATTATAAAATCTAGGACGTCGTTTGTTACAACCAATATGTTTATACCTAGATGTTTACACCCAGGACGTAGTGTATAATTAAGTTTGCGACTGTCGATATACTAAAAGAAAAATAAAAAAAACAAACGTCGATACCTTGTAAGCAATATTATCTAACTAGCTTTACAATAGAAATCGGTTGTATGGTTAAGAAAACTATCTGCAACTCATGAATTGTAAATTTCAAGGTTCCAATACCGCAATAAATTTAAATATATTAGCTTTGCTGCGTTTGGTATTGCTTTGGCGAAGGTTCGGCTGAGGTGATTAGTCCTTCTCTAAGAATCTAGTGTAAAGTCCGTCGTCATACTGTCCGTGGAAGTGTGCAACATCACGCTCGAGAGCTAGTCCCTAAGAGTGGATGCCACACCTCCTCTCCTAACTATCGTGGCGACGACTACACACCTCACTTACCGGCAGTGCTGGACTCCCGGCAAGGTAGCTTAAACAATTCGCCACGATCTCCTACTAAAGTCCGTCTTCTAGCTAGGTGTCATACCAGGTACCACTTGATCAAATTGCAGGAATCCGAAGAAGGAACCCTGGTGTGAGCACTTCGCTAATCCCTACCTCATTGTCATGATGAAACTTGTCGGCCAGGCGAACCCAAACGACGTTGCCATCACGACGGTCGCTGTCCTAAGTCGGAAGACGGAAACAGGGATCGAGTTTGGAAGGATGAGAAGGATTAAACAAAAGTTAAGAAAATTAAAAGTAGCAAATAAGAATTAAGTGCTCAAAAGAACGAAAGAAAATTGAAATTTAAAATACGAGATAATTAACTAACTGAAAAAATTACAAAAAAATAATGCACGGGCCATTTTCGTTGAGAATAGAAAGGCTAAAAGCTGAAAGAAAATTTTGGAAACTAAAAGGGCTAAATAAGAAATAAAACGGAACTTTAAAGATTAATAAAAAAAACTGCGAGACAAAATAAAAATTAAAAAATGATAAAAAAAAAGAAGTGGAAGAATGAAAAAGGTGATCGGGCTATTAATCGTTGGGCGCCATTGTTACGTGGCTGACTGTTTGGGTGGTGAGGAGCGGCGGCTTGCAGGTATGCTTACGGGCCCAGGCTAGCTCATCGTCTTGGACGGGGTATTGCACCACCGACCTCACCCGCAGCCACATGAACAAGAAGGGTTCATACCTGCATATGTTGTGAAAGAAGGGACAGCTCAGAAAGACGGAAACATACGTGAGGGGCAAAGTTAAGAGGGAGAGAGTGTGATGGAAGCAAAATATGAAGGCCTGTCCTGTCAGGTGGAGTCTACCCTCCCTCTGCAGAGCAATTTGCACCGCACCGTGGACACTATGCTGACTCCTATCTACTTACAGTGCCCCCAAACCTGACACTAGTCTGTCCGTGTGTCACTCGGTCATTTTCCCTACCACTCACTTTCACCTAACCTTACCGCGGACAAGCGCAGCTCCAACACCAAAATTCGACTTTGCCCTGCATTATTGAAAGCTACGTTTTCATCCAAACATTTTTAAATTTTACTAACTATTTAATTTTGCTTTTAACTATACCCTGGAGCTATCTATCCTATATAATGCAAAAATAAACCGCTTGGAATTAGATTTCAACAAAAAAGGCCAGACCAAAAACATAAAAATTTCAATTCAATTCGATTCAATTTAATACAATGGTTTGTAAAGAAAAAAAATATAAATAAATAAAAGAAGCAAGGTGTGGGGTATCTTATTTCCGTAGAAATAATTATTTCTTATCCACCCTAATATACTATTCTATCAGCACATATCTTAAAATCCAGAAATTCAAAATTCAAGAGGCGTAATATATAATAAATAATATAAGGGCAAACAAAAAAAATCCAAGTACCCTAATCCCTGACCTATCTCAACTGCTCAAGTAAACATAAAATTAATTTTGTACCAAGCAAAATTAGGTCATCGAAATAAAGCAAAAAAACCAGTTGGCATATTATAAACAACATGTGTGTATGTTTGTAATTATGTATGTACATATATTCCTTACGTTTAGGTTTCCTTCTTCTATTTTCTCAAGAAGATCAGGCATCATATGCTAATATGTGTACATACATTCAACTATGTGTATTAGCAAAAATATTGTGCTTAATTTTCATTCACCCATATACTCGTACTCCAACGGCGCCGGTGCAGTTGAGTGGATGTGCTGAATTCGCTGAAACAGCAAGAGCCAAAAATATAAATACATTTGTACTCTCGGCCACGCTCACGTTAGCCACCCTCAATCACTCATTCAAGATCACTCACCAGTGGTCTTTAGTAATGAGTGCTTTGGTAATATCAAATCTACCAGCGCGATGATTAAATGTAGCAATATAAAAAAAATGAGGTGATAAAATTTTTAGAGAAAGAAGTCTTTCACGTGTTTGGTGTGCCCGAATATGTCCATTCGGACAACGGCAAACAATTCGTCTCGGAAATGTTCAAAGAGTTTTTGGAGAAGTACGGCACGACACTCGTGAAAACTGCATTTTGTGTACCTCAGGGTAACGCTACGGAAAGAGTCAACCGATCTGTGCTGCATATAATTAGGTCCTTCATAAAGGGCAACCAAAAGAACTGGAACAAATGAGTCAGCGATACCGCATTTGCACTACGCAACGTTACTCACTCAGCCGTCAACATTTCACCATTCTATGCCACTTTCGTTATGCATATGATACAGCATGCCGCATCATATGAGCTATACCGAAAGTTGGCGGCGTTGAAGGATGGTGACGTGGAGATGGATACGGCTGGTGGTAAAATGCAGCTCATAAGAAAAAGAGTTATGAAGGAGCTAAAGTTGGCCCATAATAGAAGTTAAAAGGTCTACGACACCAGGAGTAAGGATATAAAGTTTCAGACTGGACAAGTGATATGTCGCCGAAACTTCAAACAAAGCTCCCAAGTTGATAATTACTACGCCAGATTAGCTCCAAAACAAGTCAAATGTATTGTTTTAAACGTTATAGGGAATTCAATGTATGAGCTTGGCGACAGCAATGGGAAAAAGATCGGCGTATACCACGCTAAAGACATTTTTGCGAAATAGTATAATGATTTTTGTAGTGCTAGTACTTTTGTTCCATGTTATTTATTTATTTTATTGACGTAGTCTAGTTATTTACTCAATGAAGTATTTTATTTATTAACTCATTGACGTATGTAATTATTTTATTAAATTATTTTTATTTTTCTGATTTTTTATTTATTTGATTATTTTTCCATTTATTTAAATTTTTATTTTATTTATTTATTTATTTACCTTCTTTTACCTATTTGACTACACGATCTGTGATATTTTATTATACATTTTTTATAATTTTTCCGCCATCTGTAATTTTTTTTATTAAAATTTTTTTCATAAGTTTTCGGCTAACTTTGATATTTTATTTATTTTATTTTATTTAATTTTAATTTAGTTTTTATCTGTGATATTGTATCTACCATTAGATATGTAGAGTAGTACCTATGATATAAAAATTTAAATAGTAGCATTAGCCCAGTGATTTAGTTTGTAGGTAAATGGTAGAGAACGCGGGAAATAATACTTGCCAGGCTACGTTGACAACCTTTTACGCACACGCTCCATAGTGCAGGCACCATCGGCGGTTGCGAGCCTGTAACGACAGCTGTCTCCATACTGGCTGGAATGAGTGGCAGCGTGAATATGTGTCTATGTGTTTATGTGTTTGTGTCCAATTCCGAGCCTTAGCGGCAATGTTGCCACTAATCTAATGACATCACGTATTGACAACATTCAACATTGTAAGTACAGTAGATACAATGTTGCAGCGGAAATAAGATGTTGCGCATTGGCATCAGGTTGTTAGCAGCAGTCACTATGTTGCTAAGAGCCTGCAGCATTGGCGAATACCATGTACCTATATGTTTGTTTTGTTCTGCGAGGGGCGAGTCTATAGCGGTTCGCCCCTTTTATAGGCTCCAAGGAACTGATGCCATTTAACGGATCCGTATGATGGAACAAAGTCCAAGAAAAGAAAAAAAACGCAACGAGTACTTGTAGCGAGTCTTCTACCAGCGACCCCTCCAGGTGAGGTTTGTAGTTGATAATGCAGCCTTTAACATGCCGCCCGCCTTGCAGCATCACCGCAATATGAATTCAATATTAATATATAAACTTCATTATAAATTAAATTACGTATAAACTGCATTATAAATTCATTTTTCCTTAACGCTAAAGGTTTTGCTTGCCAGCTAAGTATGGGGTTACTCCGAATATGACCCATCCAAAAACGGTGTTCTGAGCAGCCGGTCGCGTCGGGGTTGCAGGCCTAAGTCCAGGACGGAGTATGGCTCCACACGCGTCTACTCCTAGAATCAGAGACACTGCACTTGAGCGGTAGAATGAGGGGTCTGCCAGCCGCAGGTTGTCGAAATCATCGGCGACACGCGCATCAATAGTACGCTCAGGGGCGCTCCTTACGAGGCTACCAAGGACCTTTGCCTGGATTTGCACCCTCTCATTCAGACCCTTCAAGGTAAAGTCGCAGTGTTCCCTCTAATTCCGTGGCAGCAGATGGAGTCGTTGTGCAAGGCCCCGAGATATGGTGGATATGGGTTGTCTAAGGTCGAGAAGCGCGCGTACTGTATGAGTTCGCTCCCTTGTCATTACTTTGGTCACCACCGTAGGCATAAGGACAGAAAACCCCGTAGCGTTTATGGCAGACCATTGGATTCGCTCTCGAGTTTCTCTTAGCCCTCGGGATGGACCTTGTTGTGCGGCGCACCTTCGTTGGTGTTGCGGAGCTCGGCGCTGGTTGGGCGAAGGAGGCGGCTGAGAAACTATGGACGGATACCCGACAGGGGTGGTCTGAGTACCGGTGTTTCGGCGGTGACTGGTACAAGAGCATTTATCTGCTGGAGGTCTTCATCGCTGGTATCAATCTCCAGTATTTCTTTACTAGAAGCCGACAGCTCTCGAGCCCGGTATGGTCGCGGTCGCTGACTTAGCCGATTTTGCACCTCGTCAAGGCCCTGTGGCACGTCATCATCTCGCCGTGGTGTCTCCCATAGGTGGAGAATGCTGCAATGCTTCTCATGACATCGGTCACATCGCCCTGTTGACGGACAATTGCGCGATACATGGCGCGGTGACAGGCAATTTTCGCAATGGCGGCGGAGGAAGACGGCGCGTAGTCTCTCCTCTGGTTCCATACGGCGCAGTTGGCGACAGAAAAGAAGTCGGTGGTTGTGCTGACATAAGGGGCATCGATGGGTATATTTAGTATTGGCTCGGACTATTTGGTTGGAACGAATTTTATCTGAAAGAAGAAAAAAAAGAAGAAAGAAGAAAAGCTGAAAAGAGAGAATTGGTTACTTAGGGATTTCGATAGGTAGTAGGAGTAATTTAACTATTAGCCGTGTAATCACATTATCATTATCTTGGCATGGGAAAACCCTTCACCACTCTACCAAGTCGCCATTCATTAGCGGGCAAATTATCCTCTTTGATAATCACTAGATCGTTAACCTCAAGATTTCGTTGGGGGTGTGGCCACTTAACCCTATTATGTAGCTCCTTCAAGTACTCTCCCTTCCATCGTTGGCAGAATCCTTGATGAATAGCTTTGAGCTTTTGCCATCGGTTGACGATTGACATCGGTGTTCCTTGAACCTATGGTTCTGCATTCGCGAGTATGGGGCTTCCAGTCAGAAAGTGTCCAGGGGTGAGGGGTTCAATGCAGTCGGGGTTGTCAGACATCGGACTGATCGGTCTCGAGTTCAGACAGGCTTCTATTTTAGCCAGTAGAGCGTATAATTCCTCCATTGTGAATCGCATGGTAGTTGAAATTTAGCCGTATAATTTTTGATGTCGAACGGACCAGTTAAATCGATTCCGGTATTAGTGAAGGGTCGCGAGAGCTCCGTTCGTTCTGGCGGTAGTGCTGCCATCAACTGCTCACGTGTCCTTTTCCTGTAGATGAGACAATCTTTGCAATTATTTATTATATCTTTATCAAATTGTTTAGCTTCACGATACAATATCCTGATCGCAAAAGTCGTAACATTATTGATTTCCCCCGTTTAGGGAAATCAAAGGGGAAAATTTTACTACAAGCCGCGAAAACGCGCAGTCGTATGGGAGAATAATTGGACAACTTTCGCTTTAGGGTATCGACAGCTCCAATCTTCCTCCAACGCGCATTATTCCGTCCGCATCCAGGAAGGGTTTGAGGGTGCGGATGGAACTTTTTGAGCTCACGGCATCAGTTGAAGCTAGCATCCGATACTCTTCAGCGTAGCATCGTTTCTGCGTTAAACGAATAAGCCGGGCCTTTACCATCTTAATTCCTTCTGGTGAGATATCTGGGGTACCCTTGCGGGGGGTTAACTTATGCACAGGATGCGTGTTGCGGTAGAACTTGAAGATCCGTGCGGTAACTCTGAGGGCTCTAGAAAAGTTCGAAAATCGCTCCAAAATATCCGGAAGCTCTTGAGCGCTGGTTGTATGAGCTCGGACAGCTCGTTGTTCTAGGTCCGTTTCCATAAGCAGGGCATCTGTTTTGCTTGGCCACTCCGATGGGGGCGCCTTCAGCCATCTGGGCCTAGCCACCTGAGCGTGCTGTCCGCCAACTCTTGCGGAGTCACACCGCGACTGCTCAGGTCCGCTGGATTATCGCTAGATTCCACATGATTCCATCCATTTTTCTATAAAGATTAATAAAAAAAACTGCGAGAAAAAATACAAATTTAAAAATGATAAAAAAAAGAAATGGAAGAATGGAAAAGGTGATCGGGCTATTAACCGTTGGGCGCCATTGTTACGTGGCTGACTGTTTGGGTGGTGAGGAGCGGCGGCAAGCAGGTATGCTTGCGGGCCCAGGTTAGCTCGTCGTCTTGGACGGGGTATTGCACCACCGACCTCACCCGCAGCCACATGAACAAGAAGGGTTCACACCTGCTTATGTTGTGAAAGAAGGGACAGCCGAGAAAGACGGAAACATACGTGAGGGGCAAAGTTAAGAGGAGAGAGAGTATGATGGGAGCAAAAGATGAAGGCCTGTCCTGTCAGGTGGAGTCTACCCTCCCTCTGCAGAGCAATTTGCACCGCAGCGTAGACATTGTGCTGACTCGTATCTACTTACAGTGCCCCCAAACCTGACACTAGTCTGTCCGTGTGTCACTCGGTCATTTTCCCTACCACTCACTTCACCTAACCTTACCGCGCACAAGCGCAGCTCCAACACCAAAATTCGACTTTGCCCTGCATTATTGAAAGCTACGTTTTCATCCAAACATTTTTAAATTTTATTAACTATCTAATTTTGCTTATAACTATACCCTGGAGCTATCTATCCTATATAATGCAAAAATAAACCGCTTGGAATTAGATTTCAACAAAAAAGGCCAGACCAAAAACATAAAATTTCAATTCAATTCGATTCAATTTAATACAATGGTTTGTAAAGCAAAAAATATAAATAAATAAAAGAAGCAAGGTGTGGGGGTATCTTATTTCCGTAGAAATAATTATTTCTGATCCACCCTAATATACTATTCTATCAGAACATCTAGAGATACAAAATTCAAGAGGCGTATAATATAATAAATAATATAAGGGCAAACAAAAAAAATTCAAGAACCCTAATCCCTGGCCTATCTCAACCGCTCAAGTAAACATAAAATCAATTGGGTCCAAGCAAAATTAGGTCATCGAAATACCAGTTTGGCATATTATAAACAAAATGTGTGTATGTTTGTAGTTATGTATGTACATACATTCCTGACGTTTAGGTTTCCTTCTTCTATTTTCTCAAGAAGACCAGGAATCATATGCTAATATGTGTACATACATTCAAGTATGTGTATTAGCAAAAATATTGTGCTTAATTTGCACTCACCCATATACTCGTACTCCAACGGCGCCGGTTGCAGTTGAGTGGATGTGCTGAATTCGCTGAAACAGCAAGAGTCAAAAAACATAAATACATTTGTACTCTCGGCCACGCTCACGTTAGCCACCCTCAATCAGTCATTCAAGATCACTCACCAGCGGTCTTTAGTAATGAGTGCTTTGGTAGTATCAAAATCTATCAGCGCAGATGATTAAATGTAAAAATATAAAAAAATTTATATTAGACGAGGAAAAATATTATTAGTGCTGAAGGCACATTATTATGTATAATCCCACGGTGTGAGGCTAATAGAAAAGTATGGTATATTGGAATTGATCATAAATCATATAAAATATAAGTGTAAAACAGAGAATAAAAAAAGCAAAAATTCAAGTTCGAAAATTTGAGCTGGTACTATGGAGAATGGAGAAACGAAAAGAAAAAAAGGATGGAGGCAAAAGTTCCACCATTAACTTATGAAGTATGGTGTGAACGTGAAATTCAGAATTTTATATTTGAACAAAAGATGTTTAGTCCCGGAAATAGAATGCCTCCCTTTTGCCGTTTCCTATCAAATAATTATGCCCCTTGTGGCAATATTCAAATAATGAAGGTAATAGCATATACACAAATATATGAAAATAGTAGTATTCATCCGATATACTGCCGGAAAAGCTCCTACTTCCGCCGGTGTTTGTTTTATTTATGTTAGAACAGTATGTGAACTAGCCTCAAAATGATTAATTTTTGCTGTTAACTTTGTTGTGATTGTTGCTGCCGTGTTTCTTTACTGTAATTGCCCGTGTTGCCCGTTTAAACCAAACTCGTCTTGTATCTTTTTGTTGTATGTGGTGCCGTGGTTGTTGTTGTTGCGACCCAATGCCGCTGGTGGAAATGCTCCTCCTCGATATCGCCAGTTCCTTGTGTTTTCAACGTGGCTGTAGTGGTGCGCGCCCGTCAAATAAAATTATAGTGTATGCTTTTGGATGCGTAATAATAGTTGTTGGGAGGTATGTCGCCAATATACGAACGTTGTTGTAATGGTTGTTGGGCGGTATGTCGCCAATGTACAATCGTTGTTGTAGGGCGGCACGTCGCCAATATAAAGTATTTGACATTGGGCGGTACGCCCCCAAACGAACGCCTGCACAGTGTTTGTTCTGGCGTGTATGTGGATGTGTATTTGTGCAAGGTTATGAGCGTGTGAATTCATCAGTGTGAGGCGTTCGTTTTGTGGAGCCGTAATCGTATGAGTGAGTGATTGTATAGATGGAAATACGGGAAAGGCGAAAGAAAGTTGGCATGTAACGGTAAAAATTTTCCGTTCTGGTAAACGTTCCTTACCACGGCAGTGGCTATAAGAAGGGGAGAAATGAGTCAACGGGCCAAAGTCTTGTGTTAAGAGTGCCCAGTGCAAGTCTAATAATTCAAAGTGAAGTGTGCGCTTTTAAACGCTTTTAAAGGAAAGAAAAAAAGTTCACAAATTTGGAGTGCGTGGTTTATATCGATTCTTTTTTTCAAAAAGTAGTGCTCGTCGTTAAGTGTCCGCGATACGGCCAGAAAGCTGAAGCAGTTTCCAGCCAACATATTTTACAAGAGGTAAGGCCATGTCCAGTTTCGTGCTTTTTGTTGTTCTGGCATGCATGTACATAGATACACTTTTTATCTGTGGATTTTGTAGCAGGGTTTCATTTACATTTCTTTACAGGACACTACACGCGTGATCCTCCTTGGAAAGGAACCACTGGGCACGGCTATTTTAGCTACATACCACCCTGCTACAACTACCACAACAGCATCTCTTGTTTTGATTGCGAAAACACCGCCCAACAGCAAACTTCATTATATTGGCGCCATACCGCTCGGCGACAAACAACAGCATTTTGTAAGATTGGGGGCGTACCGCCCAATGTCAAATACTTTATATTGGCGACGTGTTACTTGCACCACGCCCTACAACAACGATTGTACATTGCGACATACCGCCCAAACAACCATTACAACACAACGTTCGTATATGGCGACATACCGCCCAACAACTATTATGACGCATCCAAACGCACTACACTATAGATTTTATTTGACGGCGCGCACACTACAGCACGTTGAAAACACAAGAAAGTGGCGATTATCGAGGAGTGAGCATTTTCCACCAGCGCATGGGTCGCAAAACAACAACCACAGCACCACATACAACAAAAAAGATACAAAGCGAGTTGGGTTTTTTTTGTATTTATTTTTTATTATTTTTAAACGGGCGACACGAGCCACGAAAGAGCAATTAAAAGCAATATTCAAGCCGGGACTACGAAGAACCCGACGCATCGCGACGCCGGGCCGACACGAGCAATAATTAATAATTCAATTAATATCTCACGTGGCCCGGAAGCGACACTGGAGCACACAGCAATCATTATAATCAATTATACTAGTAAAAAATTAGCAAGGTCAATTCAAATATACACCAACTCAAAAAAAAATAGCGACCCCCGGGAGGGCGAGCCGACGAAACGCGAACAGGCCGGAACCACACGGCGACCACGAGCGAGCAATTCCGCGACCTTTCTTTTTTTTAAATTTTTATTTTTAATTTAAGTTTTTTTTTTTTTTGTTTTTTACTAAATTTTAATTTTAATTGTTTTTATTTTTTTTTTTTTTTATTTTTTTATTTTTTCTTTTTTTTTATTTCTTTTTTTTTTATTTTTTTTCTTTTTTTAATTTTTTTTCTTTTTTTTTTTTAATTTTTCTTTTTAAACGGGCGCGACCAGCCGAGCGACACGCACGCACCCCGAACCCGACCACCTGCTCGAAACACCCCCGACATACGCGCGACCGACGGACCAGCGGACCCGGACCACGGCAACTGACCCCGACAAGACACACACACCGACACGACCGCAACGACCGGGACTGGACACGAGCGGGCTCCCCGACAGCCGACCCCGACAGCGGCCGAACAGGCCGACGACGCAGCGCCCGACCGGGCGACCGACCCCGACCGACGACGACGGACACGAGCCGCCCGGACCACGCGACGACCCGACGACACGAAGCAATAGGAAGCGCCCGGAGTGCGCGCCCGACCGCCGAAAACGACAGGGCCGACAGACGGCTCGGCGAGAAGACGACCCGACCAGGGGACGACACAGGACACGACACGAGTCCGACCCACGGGGGGCGGGCGACCCGAACAGACAAGCGACACGGGCCGGCGGACCACGACGACACCGACCGCCCCCGGAACGACCGCGCGGCGACACGACGACAAAAGAGCCACCGCCAGGCGACAAACACGCCGCGCCGAAAGACCTACACGAGCAATTAATAGCACCGAAGGCTCCCCGCGCGCCGGGGACGACAACGAGACACGAAGCAGACGAGAGCGACCCCGCACACGAGCAAATTAAGCCCCAAAAATTAATATAGGCTAAAGCAATAAGCAAATAATTAGCCAAACGCAAAAGACAAGCAAGCAATTACGCACCCGGAGGCCCGACACGCACAGTGCCGCCGACCACCGCGGACAACAACCTCCGACACCCCCCGCCAGCGGAAAACCGACGGGCGCGCAGGACCCGACACTGACGCCGACAAACCGCCGACGACAGCGCCGACGGCGGGCGACCCCCGCCGCGCCGGAATAAAAAAATTATTTTTTTTTAATTGTTTAAATTATTATTTTTAGGTTATGAGTTGAGTTTTGGGTTTTTTATTTGAAACGGGGCCGAACCCGACCACACGAGCAAATTTACAGCACAATCAATTACAAAGCAAGAATTAATTTTTTTTTCTTTTTTTTTTTTATATTTGTTTTTTTTATTTTAATTTATTTTATTTTTTTTATTTTAATATTTATTTATTTTTTTTTTAGTTTTTGGGTTAAATTTTTTTATTTTTTTTTTTTTAATTCAAAATTTTTTTTTGTTTTTTTCTTTTTTTTTTTTTTTAACGGTGCCCCGACGGCGGACGACGGGCGGACCGGACGGACCAGAACAGCGGAGCGAACCGCTGTGGCGACTCAACGCCCGTGCCGAGACGACACGCAGCGCCCCTGCGACACCCGACCACCGAGACAGTCGACGTCGGACGACACGAGCAAAAGCAATATATAAAAGCAACCCCGCGCCCGCCGACCAGCGACACGAGCAAAGAGTAAGCAATTAAAGCAAAATTTTAGCAACAATACAATTAGCCGGGACCGACACTGACGGGATTTTATTTTATTTAATTTATTAAAACGAGTTTGGGTTTAAAACGGGCGGCCGCCGACACGGCAATATATAATTACAGTATAGGTAAGAAACAGGGCAGCGGCAGAGCAGCAAGCAGCACGGGCTAGCAATAGCAAGCGCATGCAATAGAGAGAGCAACACAGCAGAGCAATAACGCGGCTATCCAGCAGCAAAGCAAACAAGGGCGATCAAAGCAACAAGCACAGAGCAACAATCACAACAAAATAGCAGCAAAAAAATTAATCATTTTGATGAGGCTCTAAGTTCACTCACTGGTGCTAAATAAAAACAATAAAAAAACAAAAAAACAAACACCGCGGAAAGTAGATACGCTTTTTCCGGCGTATATCGGATTGAATACTACCTATTTGTTCATATATTTTGTGTATATGCTATACCCTTTCTTATTTGAATATTGCCACAAGGGGTACATAATATTTGATAGGAGGAAAACGGGCAAAAAAAAGGTAGGCATTCTATTTCGGGACTCTAAACATCTTCTTGTTCAATCAAATTATCAAAATTTCATGAGTTTCACGCTCACACCATTACTTCATAAGTTTAATGGTGGAACTTTTGCCTCCATCCATTTTTTTTCTTTTCGTGTTCTCAATTTCCATAGTACCAGCTCCAAAATTTTTCGAACACATTGAATTTTTGCTTTTTTTTTTTATTCTATTGTTTTACACTTATATTTTTTATGATTTTGATCATGCTCAGCACTAATAATAATTTTTCCTCGTCTTCTAATATAAAGTGTTTTTTATTATTTTAACATTTAATCATCGTGATGTAGATTGATCCTACCAAAGCACTCTTATAAAGCCGCTGTGAGTGACTTGAATGAGGATGAGGCGTGGGCTAACGTGAGCGTGGCCGGAAGTACAAATGTTTATTTATGTTTTGACTCGTGCTGTTTCATGCGAATTTCAGCAAATCCAACTCAACTTGCACCGGCGCCGTTGGAGTAGTACGAGTATATGGATATGAGTGCCAAATATTAAGCACAATATTTTTGCTAATACCCAGACGTGAATGTATGTACACAGATGAGATATGATTCGGTCTTCTTGAGGAAAATAGAAGAAGGAGAATCTAAACCGTAAGGAAGTATGTACCTACATAACTACAAACATACCACCATTTGTTCTATAAATATGCCACAAACTGTTTTTTTTTGCTTATTTCGATGACACTAATTTTGATTGGACCCCAATTGATTTTATTTTACTTGAGGGTTGAGATAGGGCCAGGTGTTTAAGGGTTCTTTTTTTGTTTGCCTTATATTATTCATTATATTATACGCCTACTTGAATTTGAATCTCTAGAATTTTAAAGATATGTTCTGATGGAATAGTTAAAGTATATTAGGGTGGATCAGAAATAATTATTTTACGGAAATAAGATACCCCACACCTTGCTCTTTTATTTATTTATATTTGTTCTTCCAAACCATTGTGTTAAATGAATCCAAATTGAATTGAAAATTTTATGTTTTGGGTTGGCCTTCTTTTTTGTTGAAATCTAATTCCAAGTCGGGTTTATTTTTGCATTTATATATGATAAGATAGCCCAGGGTATAGTTAAAGGAAAATTTAAATAGTTAAGAAAATTTAAAAATTCTTTGGGATCAAAACGTTAGCTCAATAACAGGGCAAAGTCGAATTTTGGGGTTGGCGTTGCGCTGTACGCGGTAATGTTAGGTGAAAGGTAGTGGTAGGGACCACAAATTACACGAGGACACACGGACAGCAGACTTTGTTGTCAGGTTTGGGGGCACTGTTTTTTTAAAAAAAGTTTTTTTTTTAGGGGGGGGGGAAAATAAGAGTAAGCACAGTGTCCACGGTGCGGTTGCAAATTGCTCTCTGCAGAGAGAGGTAGACTCCACCGACAGGACAGGGCCTCCTCATATTTGCTACATATACTCTCCTCCTCTTAACTTTGCCCTCACGTTATGTTTTCCGTCTTTTCTAGCGTCCCTCTTTCACAACATAAGCTGGTCTGACCCTTCTTGTCATGTGGTGCGGGTTAGGTCGGTGGCGCAATATCCGTCCAGACGACGAGATAACTGGGCCCGCAAAGCATACCTGCTTGGCCCGTCCGCCCTCACCACCTAAACAGTCAGCCAGTAACAATGGCGCCCAACGGTAAATAGACCTGTCCCCTTT